>JALPQI010007924.1:0-49782 GCA_025490895.1 Thaumatotibia leucotreta | reverse complement strand
TGGGCCAATCAACTTTTACATTGACATAGGTAATATATTTTCTATCTCCTGCGTTACTTTTCATGAACTTACAAATCAACGTCAATTAATACTATACGAGAAATAAAACTATGAAAACGGATAAACTCGCGTATATTAACTAATTTTAACTTCATTCCGACGTTTCGAACACTTCACAGGGTTCGTGGTCCGCGATGACTGACAATGGAGGAAATTTGATAGATCTACCTCCATCAAAATAAGATAAGTACAAAACTACCCACCAAAGAAAAATATACTAAACCACCAGACAATACATTTTAAGAGTGACGGCAGAAAGAATACATTTGTCACCACTCCAACTCTTCCCGCGGGTGTCGGAAGAGTAGACTAAGGGATTGAAGTGTCATAATACAAGATTGATGAAGGGTAGCAGTATCATAGTGGACACATTACTGCGACCACCAATCCGCTTGCCCACTGCAAACTGCAAACTTTAAAATTTTCTTGAAGATTTGGTGTGGTGAAAAGCAAATACATTTTGGAAAATATCCTATATTGTAGACGTTGCCGTGTGGTGACGGCAGTAAGAGTACATTTGTCACCACCCCAACTCCTCCTGCGGGTGTCGTAAGAGTCGACTAAGGGATTGTCACTGACCATTCTACAAGATTGATGATGGGCAGCAGCGTCATCATAGTGGACACATTACTGCGATCGTCAATCCGCTTGCCCAGCGTGGCGATTATGGGCATTTACCTCCTAATGCGTCTATACGCATAGTTATAGGAGAGGCCTACGTCCAACAGTGGACTAACATAGGCTGATGATGATGATGATGAGACGTTATAGGGTGATTCTCCTAATCATTGTCATCCCGCGATTATTACCAAAACGGAAGGACGGGTAGCATCAACACTGATTAAGTGATTACGCTAGACGTGGTATTGATACTAAATGACGTTTACATTAAAATAACACTCTTAGGGCCATCTGTTGTAACAATACAACTTGCCGAAACGACAACGAAGAAATAAAAACGCCTAATATTCACCCTGTGGACTCGCTCTGTATTCCTAATAAAGCACACAAAAACGATACTTAGGGTTGTTCATTTTCATAAATTCAAGAAATAATGAATAGCCTAATAATATATCTTACCTACTGAATAATAGGGATCTATGTATTTAGTATTCCTACATTTCCCTACAATATTAAAAAATATTGTACCATTTTTCCTCTCACCGCGGCCGGCGCGCCATAAATTCAGTAAACCATAGTAAATGACATTTCAATAGAAAAGTATGGCCATTAAAAACGCATTAGTCGGAATCAGGGTTTATACGTCATTAACCCGGTGTATTGTTGGCCGCAACCTATCATAGACAAAGCTAATAGGGCAACGTTTTAAATATTTTGTGGCCTAGGCTGGGAAGGGTTGGATTGTAAACTTTTTAATTGAAAATGTTTTTGTTAGCTTAATCTTTATTTGTTTTGAATGTATCCCCAACGCACGCAAATTGTTTGCTGAGATCGCGAAACGTCTAGTTGACGTATCTAAAGACCGAAGAGCTGGCGACTTCCCCGCACAACGCATCAGTATTGCGATACAGCGAGGAAATGCCGCCAGCATCCTCGGTACAATGCCACAAGGGCTAATCTTAGATATAGGTTAGGTTAAGTATATTAGTTAAAGGACTATGCGTCAAAATGGACCAAAAACCAACAGAGCTGGGAGTAGTGTCATTAAAAAGGTTTCCTTATGTACTTTATTTCATTCTATAGGTGCAAAGTTGAATTCCATTGGATACTTTTATATGAGTAAGGCGTTCTGAGGGTACTCCCTCAGTAAATCCCCGTCGTCTACGCACCAATCATCATAGTATTTACTCTGATGGAAATACAAATATCTCCGTTTTGCAATGGAATTGAACATGGTACCCATAGAATGAAATGAAATAAATGTAAATACCTATTTAATGACACCACTTTCAGCTCTGTTGGTTTTTGGTCCACTCTCCATACAAATATGCCCATGGTCCTTTAATCTATGAACATAAATTGTAGTTTTGTAAATAAATATATTTTGAATCAGTGCTACATAAAAAAGATGTATCAACATTGTGTCACTAATCAGGGTCCTTTTTTTGTTCTTTCTTCTGAATTTTTACCAACATTATTGGCAAGAAATCCCAAAAATCTTAGGATGGTTACACTTTGTGTTAAGGGTATCTAGATTATATTTTTAGTACATATGGTGTACTTTAGCTTTACTCTAGTGCGAGAAGTGGGTCATTTTACGTCAGGTCCAAAACTTCGGAGGGCCATCTGTACTAAAAAACGTCGTACGAGACACGTGCAAAAACGAAATTTTTCGCATTTGTGTCGTAATATAATATTTTAGTACAGATGGTGACTTTTTAGGCTCTAGTGCGAGAAGTGGCTCATTTTACGTCAGGTCCAAAACTTCACAGGGCCATCTGTACTAAAAAACATCGTACGAGACACGTACAAAAACAAAATTCGTAACTCGTGTCGTAATGTACTATTTTGATTTTCTGTTCACACCTAAGAAACTATAATTATTAAAATATTACGTTGACGTGACCTGCCTGTTAAAATTAAAGAAAATCACATAATTATGTTTACAGTTACTCACAATAAATGATTATAATAAAGAGAAAAATAAAATGCATTTCTTAATAATGGAGTTTAAATAATAAATAATGTATCATTCTCTTTACATATTTGCCCTGTTTATTATGTTCAGGTTTAATTAAATTAACCACTTAATGAAATTACTGTGAACACACGTGAGAACTAAAACTAAAAGTATCAAAATATTAATATCTCCTACTAACTATTTTGCTTATTTTTAAATCATACACAATTAGTGATACCGCAAGGAAATATCTGTAGACAAAATTTGGCTGGTCAGAATCTCTATAGGTACCTATGTCTTAATCGCCTCCGGTGGTTTGCCAATCGCAGGATATTTCCAACTATTTGAAGGGTTCTGCTATCTGCCCTTCCACTAATGTGTCTGATCGCAGTATAAGAGGATCAAAATTCTTTTCGTCGTCTTGTTTCATACCACTCTGACACGCTTTTAGTTGGTGTTTCGATTCAGTATATTAAAAAAAATCCAGTGCACTTGTACTTCTTTTTCACGCTAGATTTTAATCTACATATCGCCGGTTGTAATATGAATTAATGTAACCACCAAATGATGATTTTTCAGGCCCAAAAACTAATTTGACATTTATAAAGTATGTTGTATCTTTTTAGTTAACTATCCTTTTGAATTATAAATATTAGATGTCATATACCAAAGAAAAACGACCAAGATCACCTATGTCCGAGGTGGGGATCGAACCCACGTACTCAGCTTTCGCGGCTGATGCCTGTACCCCTCGGCCACTCGGTCTTAGCAACCACCGATCAAATTTCTCGGGTATATGCAATCCCTTACAAGGCTAGGCGCCTTTGACCATTCTCTAAGGGCAAGCACTAACTACATGCCTGCACCTCCTATTTAGAATACTTTACAGTTTTCTAGAATAGCTAGAGAGAGATGGTGCTGCCATCTATTGAACATATTGTGAAAACACAAATCAAATTATTTATTAACTAAATATTTTGATTGGTACTTTTAATTTTTCTCCAGTAGTCACACTACTTAATACTATATAAATTATAAATATTAGATGTCATATACCAAAGAAAAACGACCAAGATCACCTATGTCCGAGGTGGGGATCGAACCCACGTACTCAGCTTTCGCGCCTGATGCCTGTACCCCTCGGCCACTCGGTCTTAGCAACCACCGATCAAATTTCTCGGGTATATGCAATCCCTTACAAGGCTAGGCGCCTTTGACCATTCTCTAAGGGCAAGCACTAACTACATGCCTGCACCTCCTATTTAGAAAACTTTACAGTTTTCTAGAATAGCTAGAGAGAGATGGTGCTGCCATCTATTGAACATATTGTGAAAACACAAATCAAATTATTTATTAACTAAATATTTTGATTTGTACTTTTAATTTTTCTCCAGTAGTCACACTACTTAATACTATATAAATTATAAATATTAGATGTCATATACCAAAGAAAAACGACCAAGATCACCTATGTCCGAGGTGGGGATCGAACCCACGTACTCAGCTTTCGCGGCTGATGCCTGTACCCCTCGGCCACTCGGTCTTAGCAACCACCGATCAAATTTCTCGGGTATATGCAATCCCTTACAAGGCTAGGCGCCTTTGACCATTCTCTAAGGGCAAGCACTAACTACATGCCTGCACCTCCTATTTAGAATACTTTACAGTTTTCTAGAATAGCTAGAGAGAGATGGTGCTGCCATCTATTGAACATATTGTGAAAACACAAATCAAATTATTTATTAACTAAATATTTTGATTTGTACTTTTAATTTTTCTCCAGTAGTCACACTACTTAATACTATATAAATTATAAATATTAGATGTCATATACCAAAGAAAAACGACCAAGATCACCTATGTCCGAGGTGGGGATCGAACCCACGTACTCAGCTTTCGCGGCTGATGCCTGTACCCCTCGGCCACTCGGTCTTAGCAACCACCGATCAAATTTCTCGGGTATATGCAATCCCTTACAAGGCTAGGCGCCTTTGACCATTCTCTAAGCTAAGACCAAGTGGCCGAGGGGTACAGGCATCAGCCGCGAAAGCTGAGTACGTGGGTTCGATCCCCACCTCGGACATAGGTGATCTTGGTCGTTTTTCTTTGGTATATGACATCTAATATTTATAATTTATATAGTATTAAGTAGTGTGACTACTGGAGAAAAATTAAAAGTACAAATCAAAATATTTAGTTAATAAATAATTTGATTTGTGTTTTCACAATATGTTCAATAGATGGCAGCACCATCTCTCTCTAGCTATTCTAGAAAACTGTAAAGTATTCTAAATAGGAGGTGCAGGCATGTAGTTAGTGCTTGCCCTTAGAGAATGGTCAAAGGCGCCTAGCCTTGTAAGGGATTGCATATACCCGAGAAATTTGATCGGTGGTTGCTAAGACCGAGTGGCCGAGGGGTACAGGCATCAGCCGCGAAAGCTGAGTACGTGGGTTCGATCCCCACCTCGGACATAGGTGATCTTGGTCGTTTTTCTTTGGTATATGACATCTAATATTTATAATTTATATAGTATTAAGTAGTGTGACTACTGGAGAAAAATTAAAAGTACAAATCAAAATATTTAGTTAATAAATAATTTGATTTGTGTTTTCACAATATGTTCAATAGATGGCAGCACCATCTCTCTCTAGCTATTCTAGAAAACTGTAAAGTATTCTAAATAGGAGGTGCAGGCATGTAGTTAGTGCTTGCCCTTAGAGAATGGTCAAAGGCGCCTAGCCTTGTAAGGGATTGCATATATCCGAGAAATTTGATCGGTGGTTGCTAAGACCGAGTGGCCGAGGGGTACAGGCATCAGCCGCGAAAGCTGAGTACGTGGGTTCGATCCCCACCTCGGACATAGGTGATCTTGGTCGTTTTTCTTTGGTATATGACATCTAATATTTATAATTTATATAGTATTAAGTAGTGTGACTACTGGAGAAAAATTAAAAGTACAAATCAAAATATTTAGTTAATAAATAATTTGATTTGTGTTTTCACAATATGTTCAATAGATGGCAGCACCATCTCTCTCTAGCTATTCTAGAAAACTGTAAAGTATTCTAAATAGGAGGTGCAGGCATGTAGTTAGTGCTTGCCCTTAGAGAATGGTCAAAGGCGCCTAGCCTTGTAAGGGATTGCATATACCCGAGAAATTTGATCGGTGGTTGCTAAGACCGAGTGGCCGAGGGGTACAGCCATCAGCCGCGAAATCTGAGTACGTGGGTTCGATCCCCACCTCGGACATAGGTGATCTTGGTCGTTTTTCTTTGGTATATGACATCTAATATTTATAATTTATATAGTATTAAGTAGTGTGACTACTGGAGAAAAATTAAAAGTACAAATCAAAATATTTAGTTAATAAATAATTTGATTTGTGTTTTCACAATATGTTCTATCCTTTTGAAATTATATTTATCTTGTTTGTTTTATTTTTGAGAGGTTTATTTGACACACAGTTACTAACTGCGACCACAGTTGTAGTTCAGGAAATGTCTGGTGCTTACGTTAAATATAAAAAAAAACATTGGAGATACGTTAATAATTTAATGAAAATCATCAAAAGTGGGTTTCGTAATTTAGTGTAACTCACAAATTGAATCCGAATTGCTTATGAGCCATACAATACAGATGGCGCTTACAGCATTGACATTTGTAAAAATATGTTGAGTACATTTAGGAAGGACTTGTTTTGTACATACAAATTCGTACTTACTTTAACCCTTTACCTACGGGGCCCTGTATCACTCCGTAACCTCTCAATACGGGCATGTTTTTTCGAGAGCCGGTGTAAGGCATAACTTGACTTACCTGGAACTTTTACAGTATTGCAGCTACGCACTTGAAATTTCGCACACATATTACATATGTTGTCTTTAATCAATAAATAATCACATATGGTAATAATATTCCCTTTTTTTTATAATATCAAGTAATATATCAGTCACTAAGAATTTGAAGATTTATAAGTTACCACTCGCGAATTTCACAAGTTTAAGTGTAAAAACATTAGTTTATGGTATATTTAACACAAACAAATACTCAAAAGATTATAATTATTTAAAAAAAGCATAAATATCAATCAATAAAAACCTTGCAAACAAACAATTTCTCACATATGGAAAATAGTGATGTGCGTCTATCGATACAGTTGTCGATATGTCGCATCGATTAGGGAAAAATCGAACAATTATTTGAATCTAATAAGGTTTTATGTGTATAGTTATTTAATTTTTAAACTTATTAGTTTGTATAGTTAGTAAGAGTGGGCACTAAGGTATTGGCAAATCTGTAAAGTACGGGTATTCTCCGATCTGTCTCTCACAACAAGTCGATAAAATTTGAAACATCACTATTGTCCGCCATATTGATTTCAATTTTTGGCACTCCTGCAGTACGGGTGTCAACCCCAGTTGCCAGCAAAAAAAGCGGTAGTTTTAAAAATATATTTATATCAGAGCCATCTACCGAAACACTAGGGTATTTTTTTCTTTGCATCTATACTAATCCCAAAGCATATTATGACCGCTATTACCAAGATACAAGGTCTAGTTTTGAATAAAAAAAATATTAAACATGACCAGTACTTCGATCAACTATAGTTGACACCCGTACTGCACGGCTGTTGCCTAGGTGGCAACTCTGGTTGACACCCGTAGGTAAAGGGTTAAAATGTTGTCTATGATTTTTTGAGACCTTTACATACGTTAATAAAAAACGTAGAAACCTAATAAAATGCCAAAGTTTTTGTTAACGTATTCGAATTTTTTTTCTGAATATCAATATTTTATATACACCGTTCGATAGAGCAGGAAATTTGCAGTCGAACGGTATACTTAAGTCATTTTCGTCATTTTGGTGGTCACATTAATTCATATTACAACCGACGATATGATTAATTAAAAACGAAACATCACCTCATACAAAAATCACCACTGCGTCACGTTTACAAAATAAGACAACGAAAATAATTTTGACCCAAGAACATACCCGGGTCCATGAGTTGACTGCACGTAGAATATATTAAAAAAAAAAACTTTAGAATGATGAAAAAAAACACTTACCTATAGAAAAAAGTGTTTCCGTCCACCCGTTTGTACGGAATAGACAGATTATTTTAAAAAAACATATTTGCCCGACTATAATCGTCTATAGTTTGTTTTTTCTCGCATGTGTGTTGCATATGTTTTCAGCGATTTTTTTAATTAAGAGGCTCGTCAGGACAGGCTCAGGCTAGTGTCAGGGTCACTGCAAATATGTTGTCCAATGTGTGTTTCTGAAAATAAATAATTTTAATTAATTTTGATTTTTAGTAGAACATGCCCAGGATCGCGCAAGGTGGAGGAAATGTAGCAGGAAAGCGAATCCTGGCAAAGTCCGGGATAACACTAGGTAGAAGAAGTAGAATTTTGATTTTTAATAAGCGTTGCATAGCCAAGTTCTTGAAGGTTCTTCTTCTAAGCCGTGGCCCAAGGAGGTTGGAACTCTTAGGGCGCCTTAAAGAGGTCCGTGCTCTGTGTCGTGGCCTCATGTCTGAGGGACGTGACTCCTATGGGGTATTCTTCCTGTCACTGCTCTCCGTTCGATCTTCGGCCATATGATTGGTGGCCATAGGGATGGAAGTGGAGTTTAGGTTATATTTTGGACAACATCCGTCCATCTACTGGGTGGGCGCCTTTTACTTCTTCGTTCATCGACACTGCCAGTCATGATGCAGCTTTCTATCGTATCCCACCACGTCTGATTATCTGGCCGAAGAATTTGAGGACTCTTTGAATGTAGATGTCAAATAGCCTTGTGGTGATTTTGAGCTCATCCAAGATAGACGCGTTGGTGTAGCGTAGGTTTTGAAGGTTAGACCTCGTTTGAATAAGGACAAACATAAGTCAAAAGGTCGGCAAAAATAGTTTCTGAAATTATAAACTAATACTGAGATTAGCGACACACGAAAACAACTTAATCTTTATCTTATTTTTGATATCAAAAACTAATGATATTTTGCAAATAGCAAATAACTTATCACTAAACAAGATCTTTAGCCGAACCATGAGTTGGAAAGTAAAGGATACGATACGTTTTACTCGATAAATAATGCATTCTATCGCGCTCGCACTCACACATTGGAGCCATTTGGAGCAAACGCGATGGCCTGCTTTATGCCCTACGTGTGCAGTACAATATGGGGCTGCCCCGTTTCTGTAGTGCGTCAGGGATATTCGCGGATGCCAGAGTTGACTGTTTCTATGCAACTATGAGAAAAAGCTGCACGTCTCTGGCGCACAGGGTGCAGGCTAGCTCCAATGATATCCTGAGGGCATTTGCGGAGAGGTTTGATTGTCAGTATGTGAATCATTGTCATATGATCCATGTACTGACAGCCAAGCCTTACTAAGTGCTGTTGTCAGTATGTTATGTTATTAGTAGTTTATATTTGCTAACTTTAGGCTAAGAAATTGTTACTAACTTTAATATGATCCTATTGTTGGTCGAAATGAAATATTTTTGAATTTGAATTTGAATTTATGCCGCGGCCACGAAATTTGCCCCGGCCACGACATTGGTCTAAGCGAATCCATGTGTTGGAGCGGGATGCCGATATGGGTACGAGAGGGAGCACCATACGTTTTCCGCTAAGCCGATCGCCTTAGACCGATGTCGTGGCCGCGGCGTAAGACGACCGGCTTAGCGGAAAACCATACGTGCAAGAGGGATTACCCATATCGGATTACTCACCAACTCATGGATTCGCTCGCCGCTGGTCGCCTTAGACCAATGTCGTGGCCGGGCCTTTACGTATCGTATCGAGAAAAACCTAACGTTAACGATACTTCCAAAGTGGTACGGCTGCGGTTCAATGTTACACATATCAATATGATATTATTTTGAAACGTGGGGTTGTAATTAATATCTATCCTCTTGCCGCCCAGAGGCCTATTAGAAGGTATCCTCAAACAAAATAATTTGTATTCTATTCCCTACACTATTATATCAAAATTCATTGACAAATTTCATTGTCTGGGCGGCAGGAGGCCATACCTTATTCGCCTTTAATCCGTAGTTTTATTTCATATGTAATAAAAATAATAATTCATTTATTTTAAAATTTTCAGGCATCGAAGGCCCATAGAAACTAATATACATATTAACATAAATTATTAATCTAAGTTATTTTATGCTCTTTAATTTGAAAACACTATTCCTGACAGAGACTTTTATATCTCTAACAAATCATTTGATATGACGAGATTTCTCTAGTTATTATTATTTACTCATATAATAACTCCATTTCAACACAATTTTTATCATAGAGGATTTTTAATGTATGAACCATGCAGATTCTATTTTATAAAATTGCTTCGGTGTACGATGTTTCAAAAGTGCTAATTGCGATGCCTATTTGAGTAAGTTATAAATAGACATTGACTTTTAATAAACGCAACGCGCATGTTACACCACTCGAGCTGCAGGCGTCTAAAGGCTACGATGACCGTTTTCCATCAGGCGGGCTGTATGCTTATTTCCCACCGACGAGGTATTAAAAAGAAAAATAATGACGTGATGAAACCAATACTTGGAACCCAAAGAACTTGTATCGCAATATTTTATCATTACATTTCCATGTAGGTACGTACAGTACGTAGTAACACGTACAATATACATTTCCGCGAAGGATGACAGACGTTAATTTGTAGGAATATCCGTGTACATTTCAGTAAGTATTTGTCACGAATTGACTTTGATGTGGCAAAGTACCCGTACTATGTTTTCATAATGAGAACGAGAAATTGGTGAATCAATACACAATATTCGTTAATCAATTGCATACCTCATGCTCATTCTATCCCTCACTCTACGAAATCAACGAATTTCAACGAATAACGTTTTGTGTAACGAACGAATTTTTTAAAGTGGGATAAAATGAGCATTCGCTTGTTTAGTGTAAGTGTTTACCACCCGTGGTATCGACCATGATGTCACCAACTATTTCCCGTGGGTATCGTAAGAGTAGAAGGGATTGAAGTCACTGTCAATATATTTACTGAAGATTTATTATGGGCAGGAGCATCATTGATGATGCCAGCGTGGTAATTATGGGTATTACCACCTAATGGGTCCATACGCATAGGTAATAGGAGAGGCCTTTGTCCGGCAGCGAGCTGATGTAGGCTGACGATGCGTGATATATAATGAATAGTGCCTATAGATACTTAAATAAATATATGATTATGGGTTGGGTGGCGTTCGGTAGACTACGCAATATCTTCTCGTGCAATATACCACAGTGTCTCAAGTCGAAAGTCTTCGACCAGTGTGTGTTACCAGTGATTACTTACGGATCTGAAACGTGGTCGTTCACTATGGGACTTATTAGGAGGCTTAGAGTCACTCAACGAGCGATGGAGAGGGCAATGCTCGGGGTTTCTCTGCGAGATCGCATCAGGAATGACGAAATCTGCAGAAGAACGTAAGTGACTGACATAGCCCGAAGAATCGCCAGGTTGAAGTGGCAGTGGGCTGGCCATATTGCCCGGAGGACCGATGACTGGTGGGGTCGGCGTGTTCTCGAGTGGCGACCACGCACTGAACGGCGCCGCGTGGGAAGGCCCCCAGAAGATGGAGCGACGACCTGGTAAAGGTTGCGGGTGTCCAATGGATGCGGAAAGCTCACGACCGATCTTTGTGGAACTCTCTGGGGGAGGCCTATGTCCAGCAGTGGACGTCAATTGGATGATGATGATGATGATGATGATGATGATGATATGATTATATAAAAGGTAACGATTGTTTCTAACGACTAAACATCGACGAGCAGAAGTGTGAAATGTACGTATACTTAGAGATACATAGGAAAGAGGTGAATTGCGCATGAATTTATGGAGTCGAAACTCATGATAAGGGCGTTATTATATACATTTCACAAATGTAGCTTCTTTTATATGAAATCTTGTATCGCGATAATGAGCATCATTAATTTTAATTACACAGATGTTAAAATACACTGTTGTATTTATTGCTTTTACGTATTAAGTTATTATATTTTGCGTTGGTATCAATATCAGATAAAATTTTACCCAAAGAATTCAATTATCATAGCTGATGCTCCTGACATTTACCGAGAATTTATTTAAAATACGATCTTCATGGGATAGCCGGACTGGTATATACAGGATGTAATCGATAAGTGTTTACAGGCTATAATTCCGTAAATATGAGAGATATCAGAAAAAAATTAACTGATATTGAAAGTACGTTACCCAACGAGTAAAATTACATTACTAACTTTTTTGAAATAAAATCAGAAATGTCCCAAATATTACCTTCAAACCCTTCCATACATTTCGTACGTAACCGATCATTCAAAGAATAGTTTAATACAAATACTTTTTTATTTAAGAATACACGTTAGGTTAATTATTTCATAAACGTTAGTATTATTATTTTATTACAATGTTTTATTAGTACAAATAACGAACCTCAAACAGTTTTATCTCTTACGACACCCGACATTGTTTAAGGTTGTCATACTAAATGTATGGGAGCGTTTTAAGTTAGTATTTTTAATATTAGTTCATCTATTTAGAAAAAGTTATTAATGTAATTTTACTCGTTAGGTAACGTACTTTCGATATCAGTTAAAAGTTTTCTGATATCTCTCATATTTACGGAATTATGGCCTGTAAACACTTATAGATTACACCTTATATACGAACGCATTAAAACTTATAAATAAATGCCGGGATTCGAATCTCAGACCGTTTAGCTTCGTAGGTAATACCATAATCAACTTGCTAACTACAAAGACCTTCGAGTAGGTATTGGTGTCATTTTAAAGCGCTAGCAAAGAAAGTTTTTCTCGGTAGTACCAACTATACAAATATATACATATATACATACAGTGCGCTCGTGGACGTCAAGAGGAGAGGTTGTTGCTAACCGCTACGAACCAGCTGTATTTCTTCCGAATCTTCCGATATGAGTGAATGGTCAGAGGAAAAATGTCTTTTGCTGATAGACGCCTACAGGGAAAATACCGTACTATGGAACCCTAAGGACAAGGATTACTACAAAAAACACTTGAAAGAAGATGCCTGGGCTAAAATCGGAGGTATAATGAATGAAAGCTGGGCAGCATGCAAACAAAAGATGATAAATTTATTGGCTTCGTATAGAAGGGAACGCATGAAAATTACTAAAACTGAGGGCAGGCCTCCCCGTTCGTTATCCCCGTACACACTAGAACCTCGTTACTGTATCTGTTTGGTTACAGTTACAGCTCTCAAGATGAGTACGCTCGGTGGAAGCGTTCTGGCGACGCCGTGAGCCGTAACTCTAACACGCGTACACACTAGAACCTCGTTACTGTATCACGCATGCTACGGTTACGGTTCGCTAGTGAGTACCCGGCTTTAAGTGTTCTGAGCGAGCATTCACTTATTCGTGGGCTATAGAAACGCGGCGTATTTACGTCACGCGAAAAAGTCACCAAACATTACATCAACCACACGTTTCGCTATTTTGGCATTATAAAATATTTCTCGATATTGCACCGGCTTTCATAGGAAAAATATCAAATTACGTTAACATGAAGTGAACTCTGCTCTTTGCAATACACATGAACATATGATGCATTACGTTGCAAGTGCTCAGTTACAAACTTCTATGCATTTCTTTTTAGGGTTCCGTATTAAACTAGGAACCCTGTTTCGCTACGTACGTCTGTCTGTCTGTCCGCAGCATAGCTCAGTGGCCGTTAGTACTGAAATTTGCAATTTGGTATACAATTATACATATTGATCACACCGACATTGTGATAAAATTAAATATAAAAAAAATCTCCCCACTAAGGGAGATTTTACCCCACACTAAGGGAGATTCTAACCATTGATCCATGCGAAGAATATGAAAAACATAATGAAAGCTCATAGAATGCTTAAAAGAAAACTACTTCGAAAGAAATCGGCCCGGTCGTTTTTGAATAACTACGGAACCCCGCACTGAGCGTGGCTCGACATGCTGTTGGCCGGTTTTTATTTCTCGTGTGAGCGTATGTAATGCAATACTGCACTTCGCAAACACATAATGCTGCTGCAATTTATTCCAACAAGTAGAAGTCACGCTTTTGTATATATTTACATTTCAAATGGGGTCTTGATGTATAAATTCGGGCACGTAACTTTACTTTTCAAAGTTGACGAAGACGAATGCCGTAAATGTGACAAGATGTACCCTGTATATCGGTAGAACTTATGCTGTTTATTATAGGGTTATTATCAATCGGAAGAACAAAAGCTGTCCACTAGGTGGTCAAAAGTTAACAGTTTGTATAAATCATTGTTACGATTTTATTACATAGGACTGTAGACCGGCGAACCTAATTGTATACCGTCAATTGTTTTGTCCCAAAATTAGTACAGGAATTATGTCCACCGAAAAGACGATAACCTAAATCTGACAGAGACCGAATAAGGCCCGGCGATGTACAATCAACAGTGTCGCTACTTCTCTTCTTCTTTGTCCACCCCTACTCCCAGTTTACTGCGACCACGGGTGTAACGTCAGGATAAAATTAAACGTATATTTAGTGTTTACGCGACTAAGTAAAAATGACTTTCACACTTTTGAGGCTTACGTTTGCTAGCCAAGTTTTTGACGTTTGACTCTAGTTCTTATGTACAAGGGTGTTTTCAAATTAGTTACCTTAGGAGTTGGTGTTCATGATAACTAACAACTTTCCTTATGGTAAACACAAAAACACTTCCACACGAATTGCAGATCAGCCGGTGGGGTCGCTTTGTTTGGAAGACATTTTTTCTATCAAGATTTCCATAGAGAAAGTTATTCTTTATTAACTATCATGAATACATGACGAGCGTGACGCCTTTGACAAGGACTGGTGGGAGTCTTCAGGGGATAGGGCTACGTGGAAGAATTTGAGAGCGGCCTTTGCCCTGCAGTGGGATAGTACATACAGACTCTTTATAAAATAATATATGACTACAAGAATGCATCCCCTCAGCCGTGTGGTGACGGCAGTAAGAATACATTTGTCACTACCCCAACTCCTCCTGCGGGTGTCGTAAGAGTCGACTAAGGGATTAAAGTGTCACTGACCATTATTTGATAAAAGATTGATGATGGACAGCAGCGTCATCATAGTGGACACATTACTGCGATCGCCAATCCGCTTGCCCAGCGTGGCGATTATGGGCATTTACTTCCCAATGCGTTTATACGCATAGTTAATAGGAGAGGCCTACGTCCAGCAGTGGACTATCATAGGCTGATGATGATGATGTTGATACATCTCCTTAAGTATCGGTAGGTATAACACATTTTAAAAGTCATTCAGAGGGCTACATAGTTCAAATAAGTGGTTCTTCATGATTTTTCAATGGATCTCAAATTTGTTCTTCTTCTCTTCTTCTTTTTTAGCCTTTTTAAACCATTTCGGTGTAGGCCTCCTTCCATGCTTTCCATCCTCTCCGGCACCGAGCCACATGCTTCCAATTTACGCCCGCGATCCTCTTCACGTCAGCTTTCCAGCGCATTTGTGGTCGTCCTTGCGGGCGCTTCTCTCCCCATGGCTTCCACTCAACAAATTTCGCAAATTTCTTAGTCCTGCTATGCTATTCTCTTATTCACACATTCGACGCTGCGTTCTTTATCGAGCTCGACGTCGAGACAGCCTTGTCTAAAATCCTAGCTGTTTTATTTGACATTAGGAATCGAGGCTGTGAGCGAGGTTGTGGGTGAGTTCGTCGCTGTTTTTCGTTAGAGAATACGAAGTTCGTACATTAAACGTCAAACTCTCGACGCAGTGTAGTTCTAGCTCACGCCGCATTCGTCGCCGAGCGCTAGTGTCGTTTAAAGTACATTAGTGAATACCATTTTTAGGCTCGACGCTGCCGCAGCGCTGACACAGCGCTGACAGCAAGGCGGTTTCCTTAGTGAATAACACTGCTGTATAAACACTGATGCTCCCGATTTAACTCCAAAACCGAACGAAACAAATCTGAGTTACAACGTCATTACAGCCAAGCCAAAAATAAATGGAAAAACTTCGCGCCATTCCCGGACATAGCTATTTGCCGTTTATTAAGACAAATCGGTATTGTTTACAAACGGAGATATACAATATAAAGATATATATCTTGTTAATCTTCTTAAAGGAGACAAAGAACAATATGTTAAGGAGGAAAGCGGGACAAATTTATTCGAACTCTGTCGACCTTGAATGGCTTTTACAAAAATGTTTGTATGCATATATAACTTTATTGCACATAAACTAATTTACAGAGAGTAAAAAAAAACAAAACAACAGTAAATTTAAGAATATGTACATAGGCGAACTTATCTCTAACATGAGGAAATCATATCGACGCTGGAAAGGAGAAATTAGATAAGCGACACAGTGCGTACTTTACAGGAGAGGCAAAAAACCGCCGAGATTTTCGAAAAAAAATCATTAAAATGAATTAGGAGGCCAAATCAAATAATTGAAGCATTATTTATGGACATAAATATGTTTTCTATGTGATGTTTTAATTATTTAACGTATTCAAGTGTTATTTAAGGATTTACTGTCGCTTAAGCAAAATGGTCGAAAAAATTGATTCAGGTAAAATTATCTAACCAACACGTTGTAAAAGAAATAAGAAAGGTAAAAAAGTCCACCCGAGACTTACATAACAAATTCATCATGTTAAAATTATCTAACTGCCGATGTGGCTTATTTTATATTCGGGTAAAAATATATAAATTGAAAAAAATTGCATAAATATATCAGTAAGAAATATCCACATACTTAAAATGAGAAACTATTTAAGACTTCATAGTCAGTCATTTCAATTACAAGAGTAACATTCCGTGACTAGTAAACGAATTTACTTACACGTGAAAAAAGAAAGACACTGTTTTAGGTATTTTTATAACTTTATTTCAAAAAGTAGGTAAGTATGTGAGTAAGTAATAGTTATTGTTAAGTATTAAAAACAAATATATTTTGTTTTTCTATTTGAAATCATTTCTCTTTATTTTAACCCTTAAATGCATAGTGATACATCACTATGCATTTAAGGGTTGCATCATGTATTTTCGACTCTATTGACAACATGTCAGAATTCAAATTATAAATCTTTGTCAAGGTAGGTTTTAGTACCTACCTACAAACGAGGCACTTGAAAACTATCTACTTTTAACAACCGTACCTGTTGGTATGTTTATCCATCGTATGATAACACTTAAAAAATAGTTTTAGTTAGTACCTATTTCTTTTTTTATTTATTAAAGTTCCAAAAACATTTTATTTAACGCAGAGTAAAAATTGACAGGACAACCCCTCTGCCAAATGTTTCTACATAACGTGACAAAGAATAAAATAGCAGACATTTATGTATGCAAATTGTTGCTAACTTTTTTACTGACATTTCATTCATGCAAGTTAGGATAAGTGACAGTAGTCTTCTTCTTCTTCGTTTCCTCATGACTGAGGGTCGTGACCATTTGAGGCCGAAATTTCCTACACCAAAGCTCTCCACTCAGCACGGTTTTCCGCCTTCCGGAAAGACGCTTGAAGGGTACCCTGAAAGGCATCCTTCACTGCATCGGTCCAACGGGTTGGTGATCTTCCACGACTCCTTTTTCCTTCCACGTGACCAACAACAATAAGCTTGTCAAGACTGTCTGGCTCGCGTCTAGCCACGTGACCGAAGTACTGTAGGATCCGTTGAAGGCAAATGGTCGATAGGCGGCACTTTATCTTTAATTCAGCCAGAATCGATAGATTAGTGCGACGTGCTGTCCATGGGATTCCTAGCATTTTGCGCCAACATCACATCTCGAATGCGTCAATCCTGCTCCGAATGCGTGCCTTCATAGTCCAAGTTTCTGCGGCGTACAGAAATATAGAGAAGATCAGGGTTCTCATTAGTTTTACTTTCGTTCTTCGACTAATTCCTCTGTTCCTCCAGATTTTCTCCAGTCGCTTCACCGCTGCCTTTGCAATCTGGGCTCTTCGTACCACCTCGCTGTCACTGCCACCGTTCGAGGTAATCATTGAACCAATATAGACAAATTTGTCTACTGTGTCGAGATCAAGTAGTTCTCCCGTTCGTTGAATAGTGCCCGCCCGATCCACAAACATGAGTTTTGTTTTCGTCCTATTGATATGTAGGCCATACTCCACGCTCACTTCTTGAACCCTTTGCAGAAGCTCGGCTATTTCAGTTTCACTAGAGCCTATAATGGTGGTATCATCTGCAAAGCGTAGATTATTAATGAGGTGGCCTCCAATCCGTACGCCTCCATCCCATTCCTCCAGAACCCTTCTCATGATGTGTTCGCCCACCAGGTTAAACAGTTGTGGCGAGAGAATACAGCCTTGTCTGACCCCACGGTTGGTCTGGAATGGTTCAGATTCGGTGTCCTCTATTCGCACCCTAGAAGTTCCGTCAAGGTACAGGTTCTGCACAAGGAAAATTAGGTGATCCGGAACACCCATCTCGCTCATGACTCGAAACATTTTCTTCCAACTGATGCAGTCAAAAGCCTTTGCATAGTCAATGAAGCATAGGGCCATTGGCACATTGAACTCTCTGGCTTTTTCAATGAGCTGTCTGATGTTCAGTATTTGTTCCCGTGTGCCTCTACCTCTGACAAAACCTGCCTGCTCCCTTGCAATCTGGCTGCCGATGAAATTCTCGAGTCTTTTATTGAGAATATGGAGAAAGACTTTACTCGCATGGGATGTCAAAGAAATGGTGCGGTAATTCTCGCACTTCTTAGTGGAACCTTTCTTGTGCAGCGGAATTACTACCGACTCCATCCAGTCCTTAGGCCATTGACCAGTTCTCCAAACTTTCAGGCATATGAGATGTAGAACCTGTGTGCCATGCGGACCCAACCACTTGAGCATTTGCGCGGATACTCTGTCCCCACCACATGCTTTATGTTTTAGACGGAGCACCGCGGCTTCAACTTCGTGTAAGAGGATGTCCGGCTCTCTTTCAGTGAAATCCATGCGGTCTTCGATGAAGTCATTACTCTCACTGTATAGTTGTTGGCAGTACTGACGCCACCTTTCCAAAATCAGATGTTTCTCAATCAATGGTGCTCCCAACTCATCTTCAATCGCCCAGGTTTTAGGTTTGAAGTTTTTGGCGAGAAGTTTCACCTTCGCGAGCATGTCTTTGGTGTGAGCGTGGTTTGCTGCTTTTTCCATATCTTGGCATACTTCATAGATAGCAGCATTCTTATCCCTCCTACATAGCCTTTGAACTGTGGCATGCAGTTCCCGATATCGCTGCATCTCTATCTCAGATAGAGATAAGTACAGATAAGTGACAGTAGTATTCTAATGTAAATTCAGGTAAAAAGGGATACCTAAGCGACATATGGTTCATAAATAAATGTAGGGGTAAAAATGGATAAACGCCAATAGTTCAGATATCATAGTTAAGTAATATTGTCTAACCGTCTTTAATTTTAAATTAAGATAAAGGTAAAATTGTCCAAACGACATGAGAACATATCATACAGTTAGGTAGAAATAGCTAACCCACAAATGATGATTAGTTGTTACACAGCAAAAATATCCAAGTAAAATTTAACCTGTCATGACAAATAGGTAAAATAATCCAAGATTCATTATGTTGAATTATATTTTATCTAATCTCCATTTTCTTAAAAGTTGTCAAACACCAAGTCGTTTAGTAGGAGAAAATGATCGAAAGTTCTCTAAATCACCGATGGGATAAGCGACACAAAAGTTGTCAGATGGATACGAAACCTAGCTCATTCGACGCGGAAAAATTTGCCGATTCTAACGGTGTGTATAACTCAATATCTTCAAAAATGTCGCTTATCCAATTTCTCCTTTCCAGCGTCGATATACATATTATAACAATTAATCCTAAAATAATATTTACCCCTATTAACCATTACCGGTAATATCAGTTACTCGTTTACAGTTTGTTTAAAATCAGTTTAAGAATAGTTAAATCGTTGTGTTACTGCCATGATATAGAGCCCGTTGATTGATTTTTCTGCCCACCAAAATCAACTTTTTCTTATTGATCATCATCATATCAGCCGAAAGCTGTCCACTGCTGAACATAGGCCTCCCCCAAAGATTGCCACAATGACCGGTCCTGCGCCACCCACATCCAGCGGACTCCTGCGACCTTTACCAGGCCATCAGTCAACCTTTGCTTACCCACGCTGGTCCGGTACTTGCCCTCCGTTGGAGATCCTTTCCGACCCAACGGCCATCCATAAAGATGCTTTAGAATTCTTTTTCTATAGAATTTAATCGTATACAGTGTGTAAATCTAATACGGGCGATCAATCAAACTAGGTATCGGATTCATTAGTGTAATCGTGGATTACAAGTTTTTTTTTAATTACTCTTAATTATGACCCCACAGATTGTTTTTAAGATTGTCGGAGCAGCAATGTAGGTACGAACATTTGTTATTGTTGATGTGGCAGTTAGGTATGTCATCTGCTTTTGAAATTAGCTGTCAACTCGCGTATGTTGCTCTACATTGCGCGCCGAATTATTTTGTATGGGTAATTTTGTTGCTCTCATTTTAAGTAAAAGTTATTTAATGTACTTATTATGTCGTAAACGGGTGTTAACCCGTTAAGAGCTTTGCCCGTATTAGACTTACGCCCTGTATAGTCAGATTACGAAAAATCTTTTCATCAAGTACATATTGTCTACAGAAACCCACGACCAGGATGCTTTGAATAATAGTAACAAAGCTGTACAAAAGTGTGTCAGCCGTGCAAATAAAATTTGCAAGTAAAAGTTTGCTAAATGAATAAAATATCCGTCACCTTTACATAAAAGCTTTGGAGTAACTCCATTGTGGTTGTCAAAAGAGTGTGATACTTTTATAATTAAACTGTCGGGCATGTCCTAAACACATCGTAGAATCACCTAATGCCGCGACCACGACATTGGTCTAAGGCGACCGGCTTAGCGAAAAACCATACGTGCGAGAGGGAGTACCCATATTGGCAACCCGCTCCAACTCATAGATTCGCTCGCCGCTGGTCGCCTTAAGTATAGTTCAAATGACCCGGTATCTCCAGCTTCGTAGGCAGGGTCACTACTAACTAGGCTACGGAGGCCATCATAAAATATTAATATTATTTTTCGTTACATCATCATCATCATCATCAACCCATAGTCGTCCACTGCTGGACATAGGCCTTCCCCATACTCGGTCCTCAGCTCTCCGCATCCAACCACTTCCCACCACTTTCTTTAGATTGTCGGTCCATCTGGCGGTTTTTGTTACAAATGTATAGGAATCTGGTAACAAAAAAGGAACGTTTCATACAAACATTTTGGGTCATTTTGGAAAATGTGGTGGATCTTATTCAGCATCATTGACTCTACCAGCCTAGAGATTATTATTGATATAAATAATAATATAAATAAATAAATATCTTGGGATGGCATGAGTGTGAATGGGCTTACAGTAGAAGATGCCCAGGATCGCGTAAAGTGGAGGAAATGTAGCAGGAAAGCGGACCCTGGCAAAGGCCGGGATAACGCTAGGTAGAAAAAGAAGAAGAAATAAATATCTTGGGACATCTCACACAAATCGACCTAGTCCCACGGTAAGCTCAATTAAGGCTTGTGATGTGGGTACCAGGCGACGATTTAATATAATAGACAGATACATGTAGATACTTAAATACATAGACAGCCATGACCAAGGAACAAATATTTGTGATAAATAAATACACAAATAATGCCCTCGCCGGGATTCGAACCCGGAACCTCCAGCTTCGTAGGCAGGGTCACTACCAACTAGGCTACGGAGGCTGACTATTGATATCTAAGACGTGATCCACATGTAGAGTAGAAAACTTTGAGAATTACCTACAAAATTACTCTACCTGACCGGGATGCTTAGCTAAGTTGCCAATCGCTAGCGCTTAATCGTCAATCGCAAACGAAAAGCAGCTACCTATCTTTGTCGCACTAATATAAAAGAGAGACAGAGAGGGAAAACTACGATACGCTACTAAGCGTTAGCGATTGGCAACTTGGCTAAGCATCCAGCATGTTTAGCATTATGAATCGTACGTCAGTATGTCGATGTCGCCGCGAGAAAGATTGTCCATCTATTACTAAATATATTATGAATAAAAGAGAGATGGAAAGTCTATCTCGCGGCGACATATTGTCGCACTAATCCTGTGCTAAGTCTACTGCCTACCAATTTTTATTAATATAGAATATAGAAGACAAACTTTCTGAGAAATGCTGACCTACAACACCTAATACGGAGTATTACAAAGATTCACGGCAAATTTTATATAACCAACGAACAAGCTAAAACTAAAATCCTCAGCTAATACATACCATTACCGTACCTTACGGGCTCTTCACACGCCCTTACGTCTCCCTAAGGAGGCATGAAGGCATGAAGGCATGAACGTTGCCTTCATGCCTGTCTCATATTTTTGCCTAAAACCCAATAAGCGAGGCAAGTTTGCCAGCTTTCTCTAATTAATTTCTACTCCGGCAACCTTGCAGTTTGGGGTTTAAGGTAGGAGAATATAGCGTTTTACCCCCTTATTCATAAACGTCCAACATCTCATCACATTATCATTCACCATCAGTCTATTGTAGCCCATATAGGCCTCTCTTATTACCTATGAGTGTGGATGCATTACTCTCGTAAGGCCTAGTGAACTGAAAACGATATTTTTTTTTTTAATTCTGGGCCCTACATTATAGTTTATAATAAAAGTTTCTTTGAAAGTAATGACGTCATTGCTCGTTATAAGTAATTGTTGTATCCTAAAAACGGAACGTTTGGTTTTACGAGGTTAGGAGATAATTAGGATACCTAGTTCTTTCAATAATGCAAAGAAAATATAACCAAGCACATAAACTAAGTGGTACCAAATTTTTTCCCAACATATATTATGAAATACATAAATAATACCTACCTATTAAAAAAAATCAAAAAGTATTTGAAATACAATTCTTTTCATTTTGACTGAAAACTATACTTTAGTCCGAATGGACTAAAGTCGCACTCCCGTGCTAAAAAAAGACGCTGTCTCTTTTATTTACACGGGACTGCGTCTCTATTTTTCGTGTTTATAGCCGATAGTTCATAGCTTTGTAGCTCGCGGTGAGACAAGTGCTTCAAAGAAAGAGACCTTAGAAAAAATTAAGACATATTTCTAATAATCTTAGGAATAGTGACCTGGCCTGACCTGGGTAACAAACCACGATTACTTATTTTGAGCGTTTTACGCTACAAAGAATAGCAATCTCATCACCGACAATCGACATGCTTCATAATAGCTGTGGCTAGATTTCAGCACTCTTATTTACATTTCAATAGAGTCTATCCCAAAAAGCCAAGGACGTAATTGGGTAAACAATTAAAAATTTAAGTGACGTTTGTCACTGATTTTGAGCACTCAAAACTTAAACACCGATCAAGAGCGAAAAAAAATGTGTACACGGGTAAATCGACGGAAAGGAAATGGTCTGTAATCCTAATAAAAGGAATATAATATTTACCTGATTTTTTATTAAATAACCAGAAATCACAAAATTATAACTCAAAATACCTACAAATTTTTGTTCTCGCTGATGACACCACTTCTATGTACTGACAGTTTTTATATAGAACTACGAAAACAAAAAAAAAATATTTGAAATAAAGTCCGAATATTCACCAAAGAGTCTGCAACAACGGGAGGTCATAAAATATAACTGTTGGGTCATAAAATATGAAAAAAATGGGCATTTAAAATAAAATTATTAAAACATAATCGGCCCAGCAGTTTTTGAATAACTACGGAACCCTACACTGAGCATGGAAGACATGCTCTAGGCTGCTTTTTGTCTACCACTTTGTCGGCGTGATTAATATGTAGATTGTAGATATACCTGTACTAAATTGAAAAAAAAATACTAACAGCTATGCAGACCACCGGACAGAAGGATACCTATAGCAAAACTATAAAGGTTCTTTGTTTACTATGGAACCCTAAAAAGTGTATTTAGAGGTTGGAAAGTTGTTTACTAAATAGGACAAGATAAATAAGCTGTAAGGTCAGTGTGGATAAGTCCGGCATATTTTGTTTGTGAGGAAAGTCCGTCATAAGCGTCTTATATTGTTAAGTTAGGGGTGAAAATCAGTAGGTAGGCGGACTTTCCTGATAGACGGTCTTACCCGCATTGACTTTAATGACGACTTTTTGCCTACAACCCTGAAACTACTTCCTTTTACGGAACTCTAAAAACCGTTTATAATATCGCTTCCTATCCGCTCGTCGCTTGCGGCTGTTCACGGCGCCCGCTATAAAAGCGATAGTGTGACTTCACAAGCCTTTGAATTGGTGGGATTAATTCCGGGCGCAGTTTGCATACTTTCGTGCCAATTTACAGATTGAGATTAATTACATATCATATTAAAACATCTTAGTTCTAGTTTCATAAAAGAAATGTAGTATTATAACTACGTTTAAATCATTATCTGTGGCAATATTTGTTTATTTTCCGTTTACATGTGTATGTTGTCATGTCACAGATATAGTACATTACGACACAAGTGCGAAAAACAGGAAATCCGAAACGAGTGGCGATGTTTTAAAACACGACCGAAGGAAGTGTTTTAAATCGACACGAGTTACGAATTTCCTTTTTGCACGTGTCTCGTACTACGTTTGTTTGTACAGATGGCCCTCAGAAGTTTTGGAACAGACGTAAAATGAGCCACTTCTCGCACTAGAGCCTAAAAAAGGCACCATCTGTACTAAAAAATATTTTCTTATTTTAACTTTAATGACTATTAAAAGGTGGAATAATAAAAAGATCGAAATAATTACGTAAAATATAAATCATTATAAATATAAATCAATATAAATGTAAAGCAATATTGATATTAACAATTTTTGAATGTAAGTAAACATAAAAATGCATAGGTAGATAAAAAGCTTAATAATATTATATAAAATTCAAAACAGTACAATAATTTGAATAAGTAGACAAATCTAAACTTATACCTACTAAATTGATAGCTACCTAACTCTTGTACAAATAATACATTACTATAATCAGTACCAAAATTACTGCATCACGTTTAGCCGTATATTCTTAATATAAATAAAATAAATAGTTAATATTTAACCAGTTATCAATATCATTTATTAGTATGATTTAAAACAGGGTAGTTATTTACTTTATAAATTAATGAAATGAGCTCATACTGCGGTAATGTTTTAAATTTCATCAGATTTACTTAGTAAATATTGTCTCAAATCATACTAATATAATGTAAATGTCCATGTTAGCTTAAAATCGTTTATTTTTTAAACTAATCATGCACAATACAACAGTACAACACAATGCCGTGTGGTGACAGTAGTAAGGATACATTTGTCACCACCCCAACTCTTCTCGTGGGTGGCGTAAGAGTCGGAGGTATTGAAGTGTCACTGACCATTTATTTATCGGAGATTGATGATGGGCAGCAGCACCATGAATCATAGTGGACACAATACTGGGATCGCCAAACCGCCCAGCGTGGCGATTAAGGGCATTTACCTCCAAATGCGTCCATACGCATAGGCTAATATAGAGAGGCTGTTATCCAGAAGTGGACTGATGCCTTCACATCATCATCCCATCTCAATCCACTACTGACGTAGGCCTCTCCTATTAACTATACGTATAGACGCATTAGGAGGTAAATACCCATAATCGCCACGCTGGGCAAGCGGATTGGCAATCGCAGTATGTCCACTATGATACCACTGATGCCTATCATCAATCTTCTTTCAAAGAATGGTCAATGACCCTTCAAATAATTAAATTCATTAGTCGGCACTTGCGACACCTGCAGGAAGAGTTGGGGTGGTGACAAATGTATTCGTCCTGCCGTCACCACACTGCTAACGACGCCTTCACTTTCAATTCATAACATTTTCTTGTTGGAATTTTTGGGAGGAAAAAGGGTAAACCCGTAGTATTTTTAAAACAACTATTGAACGATATGTCACACTGTAGGGTTAAACGAAAATAAAATTCATCCCCCACTTTACGTGCACCCTAAAAAAATCTTCCTATCATTGGCATAGGTGGCATTTCATTTATGACAGTTGCGTAAGAATAAGGTTATTTTGATCACGTAAATGTCACTGGTCTAGGAGTTATTTTTTATTATCACAGATGCTGCTTCACCGGCGACGAACGTGTTAACCTCTATCTTCCGATCTGTACAGAAACAAAATATTAATTTGCCATAGCTACTTAATAAAGCTACAATTGTCCATATAACATTGCCCACAAACTTATTACTATGTAGGTCACCTCATAAATAATCTGACCTTTTGTGAAATAAACTACAAAATAATTCTGGACTAACAAGATTTATGGGCAAAATTACATAATGGTCCGTAGTCAACAAACCGAGGATTAGTAAATTAGCCTAATACTGTTAATTCTCAAACATTTGTATGAGAAACGGATGTAAAAATGTTGACGATTTTGAGCCTTATGGCTTGGAAATAAGTTCTGCAATGAGTAAATATTGTTTGATGTGAATGCTAATAGTTTCTACCCTTCTCAGTACAATAGGGTGTCGTTTAAATAATACACAGAATTATCAGACACATTTGTTTAGATTTGTTTATGAGACTCCTGTGTCATCATCATCATCATCATCTCAGTCATAAGACGTCCACTGCTGAACATAGGCCTCCCTTCTGGATCTCCACATGTAGGTACCGGTTAAATGCGACCTGCATCCGGCGTGTCCCGGCAACCTTCAGGTCGTCTGTCCATCTTGTGGGTGGACGTCCTACGTTGCGTTTGCCTAGCCGTGGTCTCCACTCGAGCACTTTTCGACCCCATCGACCATCTGCTCTGCGTGCAATGTGGCCTGTTACTCGTATTATATATACAGTGTGTTACCATGACCCAGGCTTTTACGAAAATGGGTAATAATACGCATTACTGGCAATCGTTTTCAAGTATTAAGAGTTGACAAATATTTAAATTAACTGTACAATTATTTTTATTTCGTTCGAACGATCAATGAAACGCGTGTACTGCTTAGTTGTCAAACGTTGCGAGTAGCTGCGATCTGTCATTGTCAAGTGCCAATTAACGATTTATTTTGAAGTACATTGCTTCTCAATTAACTTTTCTTAGAAAGATAATTACTTTTAAAATTAGGATTATTAAACAAATAATGCACATGGTTTGGCTAAGAATGTGCATCTCAATCCTCGGTTCAAATAAAAGCCTGCATCATGTTAACACACTGTATAGGTTTAGAGTATTATATTCTTTCTAGAGTATTTTTTTCATTTTTCAAACTTTCGTAAGGCATAATAACTATTAATATTGAACAGTACGTTGCTGCTTGTCGTTAATGCTTATCAGTGTTTAATAATGGAGACTTAGACCCATCCGAAACATATCGCGCGTAGTGATACAATACACGTGGATTTTACTGTATAATTATGTTGATAGACATGAATAAAGTATTTAATATCCCTATCTGTTTGAGCGACAGTATCTTGAGACAACATAAATTATCGACCCCTCTTATACTAATCTAGATACTGATCATATCATAATAATGACTCTTTTTGTATAATTAATATAATCGTGGTCCCTTCAAAGGTACAGTATTCAATCTTGAAAACCTTTGATATCGTCCAAAAAATACACTAAATAAATGACCACTAAATTAATGATGAGGGTTATGATTTACATTCCCAAAACGGCTTAAGACAGATACGGAATAAGACAAAAAAAAAGACTGCGTCTTTTATTGTGGTAAATTTATTTTTCTTTAGATCCTGCGGTCCTACCGCGAAAAACGAGATTCGTAAATTTCGAGGATTTGTCTCTTTCACTCTAACGACGCCTTCGTTTGAGTGACAGAGAAAAATCCTCGAAATTTTCGAATTTTGATTTTCACGGTAGTAGGCCTGAAAAACTCATTAAGTATACGAGAAGTACACCCACGAACGCTTTAAAAGCCGTACGCCTACCTGCTAAATTATCAGCGGTCTAAATACCTTATATAATAATGCTTTTCACGTCCATTCGCAAGGAACTCTCGTATATTCTAGTCCTGCTAGGTCATTAGCATAATGGTCCAACGCTGGGGTATGCTCACCTTTCATCAAAATTGCATAATAATGGCTACGATGACACGGCATCCTACTCTTAATTTATTTGAGAAAATTGTAGCTATATCTATTGGAATATTACTAGCGTGTTAATAAAAGTAATGAGATAGCTATAATTATAAATGTGTATGCATAGTAGGTATATTTGATGAGTTTAGTTGGTGATCAGGAACCATTTTTTCTAACTCAGTAATTAATCACGTTTGAATCGTAATTAGTAATTACGTAGAAACAAAATGCTTTTTTAAATCATAATTTAAATTTTTAGTTAATTTTAACCATATAATCCTTGTCGCTCTACTATTATTAATCAAACCGCGATTAAAAAGAGATTCGAACATCGTATAAGACAATCTAGGATATTTTCATAGTTTAAGTGCAGAGACTTACAGACAATAGATTGATTAATCACTCACTACATGGCATAAACAACACTTTTCTTGGTAAATGTTGTGTCATTTGTCAACAGTACTTTCAAATCCCCTTCTGATTTCGGTTTGATTAATAACAATACTTACCAGTATTCTATGACTGTGTAACCTCTTTCCAAACTTATTAGCAACTGAGAATTTATGAGTAAACCTTATCCTTGACATCGTCAATTGTCATATTTGTAAACAAAGTCAAAGACGTAGACCTATTAATAGGTTAGAAAAAATATTTTACTCTATTTTATTTTCTATTCTGAGCCTATAGTGTCCCACTGCAGGGCAAAGGCCTCCCCCCATTTTCTCCAATCTGATCTACGTCGACCTGTCTCCGGTCATTCCTTCAAAAAGGAGTTCAGCTCGTCTCGCCATCGCCAATATTCGAATTTTCAAAAATCAGGCCTCTTTACAGACGTACTCAAATTATAGAGCGTTACAATATTTTGCTTTTGCTAAACGAAGACGAAGCCAACAATGGTTTCACGAACTTCATCCAAACGTCCGTCAACATCAGATAATTTCGTAGCGTCTCTGTCGCTATGACAATTAATACAGGCGTGTTCAGATATTTTTGAGCGCTCCGGACGCCCAGTCGCCCTCGTCGTCATCCTAACAATCTGGATCAACGGATCTTGAGATTCTTGGTTCGGGAGCCTTGAAGGAGCAGTAGCAATCCTCTTCGCAGAATTCAGAACAATCACAAGTGTCTGGTCAATCTAGAACAACACGGTGGTCGTCGTCACGTACGTCATCAGCCTCTCTTAGTCCACTGCTGGACGTAGGCTTCTCTTATTAACGATGCTTTATCGTCGCATTAGGCGGTAAATGCCCATAATCGCCACGCTGGGCAAACGGGTTGGCCTACTCCCCTTGGTTCTTCCACTTAAACCGGGCGTCAAGATCGTCTCACCGGATTTAGTTTTGTAGGACCCATTTTGTCGTTGATTTAGGCCACAAATCATCTGGCTTGCGGCAGATCTGCCCTGTACAGTCTTATTTGAGTTTAGCGGCCGCGTGGGCTACGTCAGAAATTCATCATTCATCATCGTCATTAGTTTCGAAACGTAGTATTTTAACGGGAACTTCAAGCCCTGCTACGTTCCATGGCTCTTTGAAGAATCTTGAGGTAGGATTTCTGAATTTTTATCAAACACCAAGTTTGAGTACCCTATGTCAGGATTTGAAGAATGCCCATGAGTTTTCGTTTAAGGCATATAGGAAACCTCCCCTTGGTATACTCCTTCATGGACCAAAAGCTCATCCATTATCAATACTTCTTACGACCTCCTTGTCCTAAAGTATTAAAAATTTAGTTTTTTAAGTAATATTGTACGTTTTTCTGTGTATTGTTTTCCATATAATTGTAAAAATAAATTATGTGCTGTACTAGTTGACATTTTGCCATTTCGCGGCTCTCAACATAATCCTGGATTTTCTCGCAAACTTATACGCGGCAGCTAAATTCGCCCCAAACTAGAGGACAACATGAACGCATGTACTAACCACAACCCGTTTATTCTCACTGCTGAGCGAGTACTGGATATTCAAATATTAATTTAGCAAGATTTTGTGGAACAAGTAATCTATGCGAGGCCACTTTTAGACCTATTTTAAATTAAAAATTCCAAAATTCTCAGATATCAAATAATCTTTACGGTACTGAGAGTCGTACAGGAATTTTGATACCGGATGGTCATAAAATTATAGCGCAAATATACATGTAATTGTGATATAATTCAAAGTGTACACTTTTTCCTAAAACTAATTTAAGGGCAGATAATATTCATTTATTTCAGATTTATTTTTTCCTTTATATATTTTTACTTTTTAGATATTTTTTGTTTCGGTTCGTTTATTTACGCTGGCTTGTGTCTCGGCACTCTTTTTAGTTCTAAGTTTTAGTTTGTAATATCTTAGTATTACTGTTGTAGTTAGGTCCCCACTGAAAACCAGCGCCATGTATACGATTATAATTTTGTATACGTAATCTTAATTCAAACATTACAGTCAATGAGTAGAAAAAACCGTTTTCATAATTTTATTTCTTCAAAAGGCACCCTTATACTGGTACATCCTAACGGCGATCAGGAATGACACGTCAGTGTTTAAGGCTGTGTAGAAAACAGTAGAGTCACAATGAATGGCTGCTTTGACGATACTTGGCCGACTTCCGCGTATCTCAGCCCGGCAGGCTACATTAACTGATAAACATGAGGACGTGGTGATAAAAGGAGCGTTGAAAGAGGAGTGAGATTATAGCTAGTACAGTTGATCAATATTGCCATTCAACGAGGCTAACTCTCCTTGATAACTGACCCGCTAGTCCCTCTGCTCGCTGCTTTGCTGTTTGCTTCGCTATCCATCATGCTTTTCATCATATTTTGTCAGGTCTCAAAAACTTGATCGCCTTGTTCTAAACACGTGGCGAAGTTCTAAAACGGCGTACAAGGACACATATACATGTGGTATACTTGTATATACATTACTATTATATTTACATCATTAATATTATATGTATAATAATACATTACTACTATAGAGGCCGGGACGAAAGGGGTTGTCAGCCGAAGACATATAGATTTTTTTTGCATAGCGGCAAGAATACTTTGCCGGCCTAGGCCTTCAAGATTTGTATTACATTCCATTAACGACCTCTTGTCCTAGTCGCACCTGGAACGTCATACTTCGCAGCCTATTATTAGGAACATAACAATAATTTCATTGAATGTTTGAGAAAAAATTAAATCATACACAGAGTCATAACATGATTTACATATAAGAAAAATGTTTTTAATGTGCATCGTGTAACCGCGTACGTACTTCTGAAGCCTCTTTCTTACGAATGGGCCGCTACCCGCTCCGCTACACACTCTGCTATAGGGTCATATAAAACATCAAGCGACGTAACCAACTAACCACGTACTATATGAACTAATGATGACCGACGTCTTACCTCGCTATTCTATTAAACCTCCATTCAACTGGCCCGCTATCCACTCCGCTAGTCCTTACGCTGACTGCTCCGTTACACTATATTATTACTATTCGCCCGTATTAATATACGGGCAAGTACAAGGGAGACTTTTGAAGAATTAAAACTATGAAACTAAAAACGTTTCACATTAAAGCCAAGGCGTTACAGTTACGCAATGTACAAATGATACTGGCCACTTCAGTACCTACTTCACTCTTCGAAAGATATCTCATACAACTCGACCGCTACCCGCTCCGCTAACCTCCACGCTACCGGCTACGCTAAGCATCTATACGCTCGCAAGGGCAAGGGGTAACAGTTTACGTAATCTACTTATGATACCTACTGACGACCTGTATCGCCAGTACGTTTACACTCTGAAGGATTTTTTTGCCTTAAGACCTAACGGGAAGCGGTCACTGCAAGCTATAAATCTGTGCAACTCTATATCATATTTTATTAATTAGGTACTGATACTGTAACTGGCTGCATCGGTACAAATATAATGAGTGATCTTTTGCTTTCGTATTTTCTTGGAACCGTCCGAATTTCGATAAAGCACTGGCATTGCACCAAACACGAAGGTAATATAATTATGCTTCGTAGAGCCAAAGATATCGGGCGACTCATTAAATGGAAACAGATTCGCTGCTCGCTAACCACGGTGTGGCCATTATATTAGCGAGTTTGATTGTAAGTATTTATTTGATTACTTCTTTGTAAAAATGACTTTTCTCAAACTTGCTACGGAATGTTGATGTTACTTACTTTAAATTAAACCCGGAAATACTATGTATCCGGTGTCATGTGCTAAGATGATAATATGTAAAGAGATTTCATGTATTTGTTTCACACCTAGGACTGCAAACAGACTGTCTTTTGTTTAGAAACGTCCAATTGTGACACTAGGTCTTGACATTCAGCATAGGATCAGTTAAAAGGATACCTCAAACAGATTTAAAAAAAATTAGACGCATGTTTTTTTAAATGTTTTCGGGTAATTGTGGTCGGTCCTCCTATCCATCTATTCCCAATAATTCCTTCTTTACATTTAGTTCATAGCCGAGGTACGAGTATGGTGCCTTTTTACTAGACAATCTCACGTGCTTGTCAAACTTCAAGTCAACTCTTTATCTATTACCAATTTGCAGTAGTAGGTACTATACAGTCAAGTGCAAAAATATGTACCTATCGAAATAATCCTCTTATTAATATGTAACAAAGTTCTTATTAAGTACACAGAATTAAAATACACTGGGACATATTTTTGAGCATTATATTTTACCTTTGACTGTACCGGTAAGGATCCCTAGATTAATGGCCACACCCTAGTTTTAGCCAAATCGGGTAATTGCCCAACTGCGCGCAATGCAAAACAGGCGGGCGAAGTTGGGAGGAATTACCTGGTGTCCTGGAGTTTAAGCACTAGGTGATCTAGATATCCGTGATTTTCTATTGGGCCGGTTTAACTAGTTTCGGCATGTGGCTTTGGACACGTAATTACTTATTAAACGAACTGAAGAACCTCTAAAGTAGATGGAATAGAAGATTTAACTAATCGAACTAATAAACGTATTGTGAAAACATAAATCAAATTATTTATTAACTAAATATTTTGATTGGTACTTTTTTAATTTTCCCCAGTAGTCACACTACTTCAGACTATTTAAATTATAAATATTATATGTCATATACCAACGAAAAACGACCAAGATCACCTAAGATCCGAGGTGGGGATCGAACCCACGTGCTCAGCTTTCGCGGCTAATGCCTGCACCCCTCGGCCACTCGGTCTTAGCAATCACCTAGCCCGCGCCTAGGCCTGGCCTTGTAAGGGGTTGCATATACCCGAGAAAATTGACCGGTGATTGCTAAGACCGAGTGGCCGAGGGGTGCAAGCATCAGCCGCGAAAGCTGAGCACGTGGGTTCGATCTTAACCTCGGACGTTAGGTGATCTTGGTCGTTTTTCTTTGGTTTATGACATCTAATATTTATAATCTAACTAACCTAACCTATATCTGAGATTGGCCTTCGTGGCATTGTACGGAGGATGCTGGCGGCATTTCCTCGTTGTAGGAGCATTCCATGGGCTGTCCCGTACAAACGCGTGTATATTCCGATAATTTGAGTTTTCTCCCGAGTGATTAGTTATTATATATATTTTTGAGCAAATTTTTACTCCTCTGGTCAAGAAAAAGAACTTCGATAAACCCCACAATTTTGAAAAAAACCGTGTTCGTTCGGGACAATGGTGGAATTTTTCGTGGAATGCATATTATACGTATACTGATGCGAGGAACTCGCCAGCTCTTCGGTCTTTTGTTACGTCAACCAGATGTTTTGCGATTTCAGCAAACAACTTGCGAGCGCTGAAGCTCCATAAACCTACATTTTCTATGTCAAACGGTACAGTTTAAAAACGATATTTTAATTACTCGTATTGTTTATAATTCGTCTTTCTTTGATCAACACCTCAGTAGCTCTTAACGTTTCTCACCATTTTAAGAAGTAGCTTTTGTTTCATGTTCGACTCCAAAGATAAGTATACATTTTTCATCTCATGGCGTCGTAATAAGGATCAAAAGTGGATACATTTTCTGCAGCCGACTGTACAAAAATATAAATAGCCCCAGCCATCTGTCGCTGTCAGATCCAAACAGCCACACTTACCAATAACGAACCAAATTAAAAACGCCGGAATTAACCGGAATTCCCACGCGATCGCCGAATAAAATAAAAATAAAAAGCGGCATAAATCCTTGATATTCGTCTCATTAGCCATAATTCAGTGCGAGTAGGCATTTCTCTGTTGGAATTTGAGCCATATTTCAGCTCCTGGTCGTTCAGTTTAGAGAGCGGTTCGAATCACAAGCGGCAGGACGTTTGTATATATTTTTTTTTTAATGGGCTTACTCATGGCCACAGACTAGCCAAGGGCAGAAACGCGGCCTACGATGGAGCGAGTTTGCCCAGAAGGTGCCTATTCATTCACCCTTGACTTGAAGGTTGACGGGTTATATGATCTCGGAAATATAGACACCGGCAGGGAGGATTAGCGCTTGTTCGTAACGGTCTGCGCGTACATTGTCGCGCTCCCATTATGAAATGAAATAAAATAAAATTTATTCATTACAAGCACAGTGGACAAATACACAAATAAACACACAACAAAAGCTTGCCACGAAACAACGGTCAAAGCTCATAAAATGTATGAAAACTTAAATTAAATAAAGTTAAAAAACCACTCATCTCCTATTAAATCATGTACCGAGAAAAAACCGTATATTTCAAATAATAAAATCGGATCGATATCGTTAGGTAGCTATAATTAGTAGCTTTGGAAATTAACCTGGAGACGAGAAACCAGACGCTCGGTCACCAAAGTGTGAAACTAAAATTTGAAATTTACCTCATAATAATATATTGGTCTTTGGCGTTAAACCAGCGGTGCCGATAAGTCGGTCATTGGCGACAAAACGCTTAATAGAAAAAACTAGTAATTGGATAGGTACATTTAATAATACCTATAGAAAACTCTTTATTTCAAACCCTAAAAAAAATCCTTACAAAACAAACGAGTATCCGATGATATTCAATTTGTTATTTAATTTTTCGAAATTAGATTTCCAGAAACAACCCCTTCCTAATACTCGCTCATCGCTTATGTTTTGTATCCGCGCGTCACGCCTCCGCCTGTGTTTGAAGAGATAATTTTCTTCTTAATTAACCTGCTTTGAATGGCGTATTTAATTACAGCATCGGGACGTGCTATGACGATGACGACTTTTTGTTGCAATTCCCCTAATACCTTGAGCCGGAACTCAAAGTGTAAGTAAGACTTTAATTTGGAAACTGAATGAATTGAATTAGAGTATTAATTTAAGCGTATTTTGGGTTGGGGTAGCGTACAAAGATTCCGAGTTCTGTGTAGAGTTTTGTACCTGATATGATTAAAGGATGAAACGTATGTATTTCGAACACATGATGAATAAAAGTCATTAGTATTTGTTACAATAATATTTAATTTAACGATTTAATAAATATAGGTAATTAAGGTACCTAATTCTCACATGCCTATTTTTTTTATTTTTGGGTTAAGCTCTATTCTCTCTTTTTGGCGAAAATCCAACATAAAAAAAACTGAAAACGATTCTGGAATGAATTCTGAGTCTGGTATTGATGTGTCTAATGCATTAACTAAGGTACCATTAACTAAGGTGGTGTTTTTGTTCTAGTTTGGCGTCCTTGAGGTTCTTATATTTGAAAAAGTCTCAGAGCCATATAAAGTCCAATTTAATTGATATTATGTTGAATTTCTATTGAATTATATATATTTTTTGTTTTTTCCTTCGACCCCAGAAAAGTCTTCCCTGCAAAACCAAAATATAATATTTGTCCATGTGACTGGCTGCATAATGCAGAATCTGCGGAGTCTCGTACATATTTTTTTCTACGACAGCTAAAAACCAATTAAATGTATAATTCTAAAGGTGGCAGTAAAACATTACGATAGCCTCATTTGGTAAAATGCTGTTTACAATATTGTATAAAAAACTACTATAGCATCGCTCAGCGATGTTGTAATGTAAACCACAGCCAAGATTTATAGAGAAACGTAGAAAAAATCATTGCCATTCTACCAAGCGAGAATGGCTCGTCTTGCCCCATCATCACTAACCACCTTGGTAATGAAATGAGTCCTCAACTTCATCCAATAAACAGTAACCACGATCCAAAGACACACAATCCACGTACTCTGCCACAAGTAGATGAAATGGGTGTCCAAATATCGGCTCCAGTAGAAGGGGAAAGTGTGGGAGAAGAGAAGATGACCGGAGAGAGTGGCGATGGAAGCGATGCCGCAGGTGTTGATAACGTCACTGGAGAATCCACGGACTTCGGTGACGTAGTAGACGAAAGTGTAGATGAAGAGAGAAACGGAGGAGATGAAGAAGATTGTAGATATCGGCCTGCAAGCAAAAAAATGAGTATCGCACAAGGAATATTTAAGTATCTCCATTTACTTTTTATAAAAGTTTACTCAACTCTACTATTAACTTACAACTGTGAAACTTCAAGTAATGATATTATACTGGGTGACATCGGAGTCGTGATCCAAACTGTGAGAAACGTGTTAAGATGGTCATTCTCAACAAGGTTTCCCATGGAACAAATATGAATATCGCGAAAAAAAAAAACTGTTTCCATACCGAACGGTGCGGAAGTGTTCATAACTTCCAGTCTCGTTTCATAATTATGTAAACACATTTGGAAAGGATTAGTATGGAGAAATGTATACATATTAATGAACACGAACTTTACTAGTCGTAAAAAAAGTAAGTTTGTTCATATAGGTCCCATAGAGAACATTGTTTAGGAAGACTATCTTAACACGTTTCTCACAGTTTGGATCACGACCCCGATGTCACCCTGTATTATGAACATTTTGATACAATCTGATTACATTGTGATTAGATTGGCCGTGTCAAAAATGAGTTTGTCAGATATATCGCCACAAAAAAAGCTTTTAAAACTAAAAAGCCATATTGGTAAATATATTTGCAACCTTATTATTCTCTAATGTAAAATACGGATGTAACTTGCTCCTGTACAGAGACTATTAAAGGAGACAATAGGCAGAATACATTCAATTTCAATTAATTTCCGCTCAACCACACTAATGAAATGTTCAATGCCAACGCTCAAAATAACTTAGCGGAGAGCAATAATATAAATTTAATTCATGAGCATAACCACCTCAATTGCCACAAATTTATTCATCAACCATCGGTATCAAAGTAATCATTTCATTAGCACAACAATGATCACCCTCTATTACGACAGCAATATTGCCAATATTGCAAATCAGAATTTAATTAGTCAATATCGCGTTAATACGGGACTTTGCATATAAATTTGTTTGTGCCAATCCCGATAAAAGTCCGGCCCGAAGGACCAAATATTGGTTTGTCTAAAATTGTGGGGTTCGCTATCGGGTTAAAACGAATTATATGCTTATGAGCTGTAAAGACTTTATGACATTGTAATTATATTAAATTTGTTTGATGAGGTTATAAACAGTGTAAAATTTCGGCTTTGAAAGCTAATTATAAGCGAACGATTACAAGAATTTGGTTTGGAAGCGTAAGATTAATTTAGACTTTAGCTATTTATTATCTGAAAGAAAAAGCTGCAACGGTTAATTTTACTGCTCGAATGTTCTTCATTCCAAGTCTATCTAAATAGGTATTTAAGTTGAACGGATGCTTACTAAACCCTAGACAAAATAGGATCATTCCGATTAGACCAAAATAGGAATATAATCACTAGCGTCTACCAAAAAAACAAATGTACTTTTTAACATTAAATGTTGATACATATAACTATGTTAGTATGTAACTTAAAGCCAATGAAAACTTCATCATCATCGGCATATCAGCCGCAAGACGTCTACTGCTGAACATAGGCCTCCCCCAAAGATTGCCACAATGACCGGTCCTGTGCCACCCGCTTCCAGTGGACTCCTGCGACCTTCATCAGGTCATCAGTCCACCTTGTCAGGCCTACCCCCGCTTTGCCAATCATCATCGTACCGAATGAAAACTTACCACAGATTAAATCCAAGTGGATCAGATACTGCAGCGAAAATTACACCAGCTACACCAAACATGGCCGCCCAGGAACACCACTGCCTCATCTTGCTTTTGTGATCTTCGTTTTGAAGATAGATGACTCCGGCTTTCAATCCTACTAGTGCTGTTAGTATGGTTGTAAACACACCTGTAAATGATGATAGTAATTTAAATTTAAGTTACTTTTGGGTTGTTTTCATTCTCTCTTTTTAATCATGCTGAACAGGAATACACTTGTTTTGGGTAACATTAATTTTTATCTTAATACCTGTCTGATCTTTGTCATTATTGTTTATACATGTATTGAATGTTGTCTGTTTGGTGGGTCTAATAAATAAAACAAAATAAAATAAAACCTTCATAGTAAGATCAGGCCAAGAAAGTAGGAACAAACGTAAAAGGTGTGTGTCACATGCATCAGACCTCTCCTATTATCTATGTATCACATCACATCATCAGCCCTTATTAGTCCACTGCTGGACAACGGCCTCTCCTTAGCCTATGCGTATGGACGCATTAGGAGGTAAATGCCCATAGTCACCACCACAGATGTCATGTATACCATAGATCAAGCAAACGTATCTACTTAGCGTGTCAAATGTACTCAGTGAAATCTACTGAGTTGTCCGTCTTTAATCGCAGCTTGCAGCTTTCGGGCGGCAAATTTTAGAAGTTAAATGAACAAAAACATTAATGCCTCCTTAAGTAATATTAATTGCAACAACACAAAAAAATATGAATACTCAAGGGCCTGAGACATATTTAAAATCATAGGCAAGTAACAACTTCAGTACAAAATCTGACACGCTCGGCCGCCATACAAATGAATGAACTTATTTCTTCTATCCAAATCTAATTCTATGGTCACCACACTGGGCAAGTGGGTTGGCGATCGCAGTAGTGTCCACTATGATTGCTGCTACCCATAATCAATCTTCTATAAATAAATGGTCTGTGACACTTCAATCCCTTGGACAACTCTTACGCTACCCACGGGAAGAGTTGGGTGATGACAAATTTATTCGTACTGCCGTCACCACACGACATTATGTAGGAATGAGTATTGAATTGTACTGACGACTGGTCAGGCCTATGCCTGTTATTGTGCATATACTTACCAAGAATACCCTCTGTAAATGCGTAGTAATAGTCAACATAAAAAGGTTCATCTCTATTCAGGCGAAGTAAGTTTTTGTTGAACACTTCACTAAATACGTTATCCTCTTTGCAATTGTTGCCTTGAGCCATCCAGGAGGTACGTTGTGAGTCAAACTCTTCATATCTGTGATATACAATTGATATAAATATTCGGTGACAAACTACGAACAGATAAAACATGGAAGCCGCACGCCATACTAAATTGCCTTTAAAAAACGGTCCTGAATTTAAGTTGACAAGTGTCACCCCCTCTTCAATGCATCACGGTAATGAATTTCAATACCATCCTATAAAAACTTAAACCGCCATTTAAAAATAGTTGTGATTGGTCCATCAAAGTTTTGATTGGCAATATTCTATAAACATTTGTCAAAGATGTTGCGCCGAAATATGCGCGGTGTTAAGAAAAGCGCTATGTCCTGCCCATCGTGGCACAATTGAAAAACTGTTTTTGGGGTCATTTTTGAGTTGGCGTTAGACTTCCATTTTATATATGGTCGCAGGTGACAAATGAATGGAGACTTAACTAACTTAAGGTAAATTTTACATTATAATTTTTGTGTTAAGAATTAATATTTTGTGTAACAACTTTTGGCTGAAAAAGGGCGACAAATTCAAATTTCCTATGAGCGATCAACAATACGACCCTATCTTTTAAATTTGCCCGTTTTACTACTGCTCAAGGTTGTTGGAAAGCGTATACCATATAGTTTGTATGGCTAACTTTCGTAACACAATTGAAGTGATTGTGATTTTGGTTTTGATTAAGGCCTTAAGGGTGCGGCTCCACTGACGCGGAGCGGAGCGGAGCGGAGCTGTGGGAGCTCGTCCAATGAGACCGCATCACAGTGTTTCGAATTTTGAATTTGAAGAATGTAATTGGTCAATTTTGCACAGCTCCTCTCCGCTCCGCGTCATTGGAGTCGCACCCTAACTATGTACATATTTTTTGCAAACGGCCCTTAGCAAAATTATACTAAGCATACTTAGTAACTACGCGCTTTTATCATAAAGCACATGGGTCATTTTAATTTTATTTAAAGTTGCCCCTGTGACGCAAGTTATTTTGCACCGGTGAGAAAAATCCTTTTATTATTCATGTTTTTAAGCGTAAAGGCGTCTAGCCTTATATGAGAGTATTGAGAGTGTGTATAGTTGAAAAATTCGACTGGTCCAGGAACGAGGGGTCTAAGACGACACCACCTCGGTCGTTGGTAAACTTCATCTTTTTTTTTATTTTCAGCTAATTTTTATAATTTTTCTCTGCAATTTTTTTTTGTTACAGATTTTCGTGTAGTGTCACGTATTAACGCATTCCCGTTATGATTTTATGAAACACGCCCACGTCCGGGGCCCATTTCTCGAAAGCTTATAACTTGTAATACAAGCGGAAGTCCTTATCTAATTAATAGTGTCGAAAAGAGACTTTAGCTTATTACAAGTTACAAGCTTTTGGGAAATGGGCCCCTGTTTTGTAAATCCATACTATTGTCTTAGCCCTGCCTGTAAACAAAAAATATTTACATAAATTACTATTACATACTGTTTGCACTCGGTGTAGTAAAATATGTAGGTAGAAATGATCATGATGGTTAAAAGAAATCCTCCTAAAAACCAGCTCCAAAATAGTGTCCCGGTAATTCCTTGTACGTCCTGTAAATAATAAATAAATCAAATAATACATGGGCATGAGATATTTATTTAAATACATTCGAATGCACTTGTTAAGACTAGTAATTTTAAGAATTCTTTGAATGCAGTACCAATAACTACTAAAAAAAACATTAAGTCCTCCTTTCTGCAACAAAATATCTTATCTACGATATTTTAGGTATTTTCCAGCCTGTATAAATAATATTAACGAGGGTTGGGTGGCCAAACCCGATAAGTCGAGATATTTTTTAATAGAAAAGACAACCTCACATACGTGTTTCATAGTATGGTTCCGTACCATTATTGATTTATCATTAAAAATATAGTTAAATCAACCTACCTCAAAAAGTATAAGAGCTAATTTAATCAAATTAAAAATTGACAATGGAGTTTGTTAATAATATGCATATCATTTTTTTTTCAGAATTTTATACCGCGTAGTTTAAAAAATAGAGGGGGGATAGGACACATTTTTCAGACTTTGAGTGCTGATGTCTCGAAAACGGTTAGCTTAAATAAAAATATGACACATGAACCTTGATATAGTTTTCAAAGCTCTTTCTATTGATACCCCACACGCTTATATACATCGAAAAACAATTCTATCCCTCAGTTACATGTATGGAGGACCCCAACCTCAATTTTTTTTTAACAATATAATATCGTAATTCAGTAGCGGTTTATGCAACACATATTCTTACCAAATTTAAATTTTGTAGTATTTATAGTTTCCGAGTAAATCGGCTGTGACAGACGGACAGACGGACATGACGAATCTCTAAGGGTTCCGTATTTGCCATTTTGGCTACGGAACTCTAAAAACAAATCTAATATTATATTATGTTAGGTATGTCAATTAAGCCTATACGACTTTGTTTATTTAAATATTTTTTAAACGGGTTACTCACGTAATTTAAGTCGATAATTGCTAGACATGTTTCGATCCATTTAAAGAATCTTCATCATGGAGTACCCGCGACCAAAGCCTGACGTGTACTGCGGGCTTTAATACCCGCTAACCCGTTTAATAAATATTTAAATTTGTTTGAGTCTCGCATCAGTTACAATTTTATATTTATTGTTCGATAAATATCACCAACCTTAGATTTGCCCTCTTTATTTACACTCGGCATATAAAAAATGGTGACCATGAGGTAAGCTATGGCTATGCAGGGTAAAGGTGCCCATAGCGGAACCGCCAAGAAACGGGATCGAGGAGCGGCCGCGTCAATTGCTAGCCCGATGATGAATAACACGAACGACCTCTGTGGAAATTAAAAAAATTCAATACATACCCTTCGTCAAAAATGTTTCTTAACTTAAGAAGCCAATAAGTATTGTTTGTTTCTTTCGCTCTTATCGAAACATGGATAAGACCGAAAGGGACAAACAAAATTTACACCTAAATATTGCCTATTTACATTATTTCACTTCGCTCTTAGAGTCTTTAAGCTGTCGTCTTTAAGATGCCGGAACGTAGATCAGCGTACGAGAAAACAATTAGAAAAAAAAAATTGCGGCACATGAGAGGTTAATATGAAATGAAAGATAATAACATAATTTAAGCCACATAAATATTCATATTTTTTGTTACTCGATAAGAAATTGATTATATTAATTAATATGTTATAATTGATTAATATGTTTTACAACACCTAAACAAACAATTAAACCTAAATTAGATTAAATTATATAACTGTACAATAACAATACCAAACGAAATAAAACTGTAATATTTATAACTGCATTTTTATTATTCATTTGTTCTGTATTTGTCTTTGAGATGCAGTAAATAGTTATTGTATTGAATAAAATATTCTACAATTATTACAAAATCATGCGCTAAACAATGACAGCAGTTTAATTGGAGTGACACAACTACGAATTTTCACCCAGAAATAATAGAATATGTTAATTCAAAGTTACTCCAATACCTTGAACTTGAAAACAGCTACAAATTCAGACCACTGGAGTTTAAGACAGTTATATACGATGCGGTAATTCTGCAGACCGCTTTAATGGTCTATATTCACTAAACCAGCCGAAATAGCTGTAGACTAGAAAATCTTCTACACTATGCTCGAGTAATGTTCTTTTTAAATATTAAGAAATATAAATATGTTTATTCCTAACAAACACAAGAATCACAATGTACAGAAACTAAGAAAATTACAATTAATAGGGCTATGGAAAGAAGTCTATTAAACATTAAAAAAATGCAAAAAATACCTAACATAAATATAAGAGCTATAACTAAATGTATTGACGTTGTTAAGCATGCCAAACAGCAGAAATGGAGACGGGCAGGCCATGTCGCCAGGCTGGCTGACTCTCGCTGGACCTTACAAGCTACTGGGCCAACTGACTGGACCAACAGGAACACGCCGAAGAGGCAAACCAAATAGCCGGTGGTCCGATGACATCCAAAAATTGGTTGGCTCCGACTGGAAACTTTTAGCTTCCAACAGAGAAGAGTGGAAGTCCTTGGAGGAGGCCTTCACCCGCTGAGGGGTTCTTGTCCATACATATCTTTTTTTTCCTTACTTAGTGATCAACTGTCACACGAAACAATTTTCGACATAATCTAATGATGAAATAGTATAAAATTATGTAATAATTTAGACAAAAATTGACTGATTTCATGTAAATGCTTAATACCTATTAACATCCAGCTAATGTAATCGAATTGTAAAATGAGGACTCGAAATAAAAGGCATTTTTATTTTATTTATTTATTTATGCTACCAAGTTCATTCATTTGTATGGCGGCCGAGCGTGTCAGATTTTGTACTGGAGTTGTTACTTGCCTATGATTTTAAATATGTCTCAGGCCCTTGAGTATTCATATGTTTTTGTGTTGTTGCAATTAATATTACTTAAGGAGGCATTATTAATGTTTTTGTTCACTTCAACTTACAAAATTTGACGCCCGAAAGCTGCAAGCTGCGATTAAAGACGGACAACTCAGTGGATTTCACTGAGTTCATTTGACACGCTAAGTAAATAAGTTTGCTTGATCTATGGTATATATAACATTCGTGTAAGCTACGAAATGGCATAATCTCAGCATGTTGTTAGCGTGTCCCAGCGCTGGTCTTTCGATGAGGCCATAAACTTTAAAGATAAACTTCTGCACTGAAAGTGTCACTTTTCCACACAAGTAAGGAAATGGATATTTATAATACCTACTTTTCTGCACGGTCATGTTATAACTGTCAAAATGCATTTCGTTTTGAATAGACTCTTACCAATAGGTATAGACTTTTACCAATATCGTGAATGAATATCCTTACCTTGCACTTGTATCATAAAATACTATTGCAATGGCAAATCAAATTATATTTTTATAAGTCTGATTTATGTTTTAGAAGATATATAATGGTGACAGTCTTTTTTAATTTAGAATGCCCAATTCGTTCACTACGATTAATTTTCAGAAAAAATACACTTGTGTTGAAATATTTAATGTGGGTGTAGTTTTTCATAGAAAATACTGGAATCGGCATGAACCCATTTTTTATGTTAGCATGATAGCTCCTTTCTGATACTAAATTGTATTGGGATTTCCCTGAATGACCAGCCTCATGGGCAGCTGCCCATTATCAATCTCCGATAAATAAATGGTCAGTGATGCTTTAAACCCTTAGCTGACTCTTACGACACCCACGTGAAGAGTTGTGACAAATGTTACCACACTGGCTGTAAAAATACGCAACCAATTCTGGTAAGTATTTTTTATTGGTAGAGTGATTCAAGAGAAAGTGTGAACGTATGATAAAACTACGGTAGGCTCTAAAACTATTGTTTACAGAAAATAAAGTTATTTTTCCACTTACCAAAAAAATAATACCAAACATGGACCATTTTGACATTCCTTTTCTGTTATCCTCTTCAAACATTATTGGTACTTTGAGACCGATGGAGAACGTGAAAACAAATAGTAAACAATTCGCCACTGTTAATCCGCCATAGGTTTTGCTGAAGATTGGGTAACCTCCTCCACCAGTTGTCACGAATATTATTAGAATTATTATCAATCTGGAAAAATAATTGTTTAACCCAGATAAGCCTGAAACCAAAAAATGTGACTCCGGATTTTTTACAATAAAGTGATTAATTGTCAATAAAACACTACAATTATCAAAAAAACATCGGTGTTATAACACCAGTGGCTTAAACCACAAAACTTTACAAGCCTACAATTCTACAAAATTGTCATTTTTTGTATGAGATTTTATATAATTTTATAGAATTGTATGCTTGTAAAGTTTTGTGGGATAAGCCACTGGTCGGTGTAAGTGGGTTAACTAATGTTACCATAACAAGAAGCCATCGGAAATTACAAATGTAGAAAAAAACGCATAATAATGTTAACCGGGACGATGAGTATCGTGAGTTGTATTTCGATATACGTCGGTTTTGAATTATTTTTATTTATTTTGGTAATATTTCGCTCAGTATCAAGTACGCTATCACCGACCGTGTTCAATAACAATGTTGTAATATTAGTGATCGAGTTTTAACCCTACAATGCACCACTTTTTTTTCGCGTGAAAAAAGAATACGTGGTTAGCGTTCAGGGAAAATTTATAAAAAATTACAAATGAATAAGTTTGTGAGAAAAATGTTTTTTTTTACTGTGCCATATCTGGAACTCTATGCATTTGTTCAAAAAAGCCGGAAAATATTTAGTCCATAATAGTCTAAAATACAATAATTACAAAAAGTTACCAATTCCGAGCAAAACATAAATAACCGTTCCTATAGGTTAGACGAAGTTTACTAATGCAATAACGACTCTAAAAAAGTTAAAATATTTTCACTTAATATTTGTGCCATATCGGGATCCAGATTCCTCTGTCTATGCGATGACGTAGCCGTTGCAGTCAAGCAGAAATCTTAGTAGCCAAAAGTGGTCTGTATCCTTTCACGTGTAATAGATGTAGCTGTCTACCTCATTTTACGCGTAATCCATATAATTTGGTTGTACCTTATCTGGAATAGGCATGACATGATGACTGGCAAGTCAAATCAGCATCTTTTTTCGAACTGTCAAAACGATAACTACTATGGAATTTTATATGAAATACTCAAACGTGACGTCACGTTTGAGTACTGCCAAATGACCTACTCTTTTAAGTTCTTTTCAATTTATTAAATAGAAGTTCTGTACAAAAAATACTGCAATCTACATCTTAGTAATAATTTCTTCGTGTATTATGTCGTGCATAATGTTAAATAATTTATTTTAACTACAGTCATCATCCCTATTCTATGCATTGTAGGGTGTGAGAACACAAGCGGTGGTAGTGTACGTAAAACTGGGCGAAATACTCACTAAAGCAAAAAAAAAATTAACCCGTCTTCAACCGATTTCTCCAAACTCTTTAAGCTCATGAAATTAATACTGTCACACTGTCATGTTTATATGTCAACACGTGACATAATTAATGTAAACAAACTCATGACCTCATTACTCATATACATTAACCTCTTTTACTTGGGCCGTTAATTTGTTAAGCTTCCGAATTCTCATTATTCACGCGTACATTTTCCTCGAGGACCCTTGACATCGGATTAAAGGGCTAATAAAATTTCTAAACAGGTCTCAAGCTACGTAGTAATAAATATGGAACTGTACTTTAGAGTTCCGTACAAACTGTGTGCAAACTGACTGGACGCTTGAGCGGAGCGTGTGCACAGAGGTCACGGTAGAAGCCAAAATTCGAATAAATTTATGATCTACTTTGACTGCTTTTTTTAGCAAGGAGAGTAGTTTATACAACGTAGTTTTAGAAAACATAAAATATTTGGCATGTGTGGGAATAAACATCTTTGGTATAAGCTTTCAAAGTTAATATAGTGCATGACGCTCCAACGCGTTACGTATATCTAAAAGTGCAATATTTACTCGTCGTTTTAAAATTGATTATGTACATGACTGTTTTAGTGAAATCTATAATTATTTAAATGGAGGTACACAAGGGTATTTTCTATCGTTTTTAATAACATTTTATTAGATGACGAGAATACCCTTAGCTAAAAATAGATAAATTTTGAGTTAATACTGTTTTGATCTAGGTGTGCGATTATATTGAAGGGACTACGGTACCCTAGAATATCTGAATTATGCTCTATAAATACAGTCCTGCGGAGATGTTCTGATCCCATATATCTTATGGTGACTACACGGAACCCTGACTTTTCGCACTTAGTTTTACAACGCACTCACCCCCTCAAAAAGTGAAGACTTGGCATTATATCAGAGTTATCTCGTCCTGCAGCCAATTTTAATCCGTCGTTATATCTCTCTTTACGTTTTAGAAATAATTTTACGAGTCCCACGGCCGTGACGGCGCTTAGCAAAATTAGACTGAAAAGGAGGAGAGCTGAAAGAAGATTTATATCTATCAGGTACATTTTAAGGTCAGTAAAACCTACATTTCCTTTTTGATGACCCATTTTAGGGTTCTATACCTCTTTGGACTGATTTTTCAATCCCCAGTTAACAGTATGTGTCAAATAAATGTTAGCCCTGTCCTTTTTTGACTGATGATTTTAGAAAAGGATGGTGATAATTTGAACTAATGGATAGGTTTATTTGGAGATTGAAAAATCAGCCCTAAGAAAAATACCGTCATAATACACTCAGTCAAAGAACACGGTTCGGGTATAATTTTTCATAAAAAATACTGTACCACGCTGATCAAAGTAATTTCTAAAATGATTATAGGATAAGTGGAATCCACTTTAACTAGTTGTATTGGAGTTTTCCTGATTTTATCATCGTACCTAAAATTTAATTTTATCGTCAGATAACTCCGTGGATATAAAAATAAAAAGTCATGATTAACAAGCCCTTTTTTTCATACATTTGTGGCGGATTTTTTAAACACACCAAAATTTTGGGACAATGTTTTTTATTTTATGATATATCAGGAAAATCACAATATAAACTGATGTTACAAAAGATTGTTTTTGTTGGTTTGTATTGTAGGTAACTATTAAAATACTTACACAAATAAATATTGACCGGTGGTACTTCTGTCTCAATGACACATTTGCCAACATCCAATCTGTAGACGCCATATTCTCCTAGAGTAGGTTTCATTTCACACATCAGCCCACTAAAAAAGAGAAAAAGAGAATGATCAAAGTTAAACAAAATCGGAAAAAATCTGCTAAAATGCCAATGAACAATTTTGAAAACTGCGATTTTTTTTATAGGGTTAGGGTATAGTTGTCTGCTGTTAAGTGTGTTGACGAGCGAAGGCGGTCTGGTGTAATTGGAAGCATGTTGGATCAGTAATCAAGAGGAGGCGGGTTTGAATCCCGTGACAAACAGAGTCTTTCGTAGTTGACTTTTTCTATGGTAAGCACATCTGTTACGAGATTGTTTGTTGACGATGGTTTTATTTAGAAGATGAAAGTCAAGTAGCTTTGAACTTTAATGGCGTTTGCGTATTTTAGAACAATATTTTGATTTCAACTAAGACGGTTTTCATGTAAATATATTTTGATAACTATCAGGACCTACATTCAAATTTATTATAGTCGTGTATCACGCATGTTTTATATAATCCTTACCTAACAAAATCTGGCTGGATGTAATCATCATACGAGTTTTTGAGTATCCTCCACTTGGTCTGTTCCCCTGTGTACACCTCGTAAACGGTTGGTTTGTGCGAGAACGAATGGTAGTCATCCTTCTGCCGTTTGTATGGACACTGAAAAAAAAAGCTAAATTCAGAATCATTCAAAATGAGTTTATACTATAAATAAAAAAAGGGATATTTACAAAAACACGTCTGACTAAGCTGCTTCACATCATCAGCCTATGATAGTCCACTGCTGGACGTAGGCCTCTCCTATTAACTATGCGTATAGCAGCATTAGGAGGCCATGCTGGGCAAGCGGATTGGCGATCGCAGTAATGTGTCCACTGTGATGACGCTGCTGCCCCTCATCAATTTTTTATCAAAGAATGGTAGTTAAGTGACATTTCAATCCCTTAGTCGACTCTTACGACAGCCACGGGAGGAGTCGGGGTGGTGTCAAATGTATTCTTACTGCCGTCACCACACGGCATAAGCTGCTTGACTATTGGAAAAGAATGCTCGTGTTTGCCTTCAAGTATCGACCAGGCCTATCGCGATCTTTGAAATTCGTGAATTTCGGAGAAAAAACCTGAATTACTTTACGTCTTTGAAGATCGTCAGTCTTGTATGTCCTGGGGCCCATTTCTCAAAAACTTGTAACTTGTAATACAAGCGGAAGTCCTTATCTTATTAATAGTGTCAAATAAAGACTTCCGCTTGTATTACAAGTTACAAGCTTTTGAGAAATGGACTCCTGGCCAGGTTTTTCATCAACATCTCGCAGCTGTAATAATAAACCGTCATAACTCAAAATTGTCAAAAGTTTAGTTAATGTACTAAAACGCAATATTTTCGATAGCTTTACCTGGTCTCTTTCTCAGACCCGCCAAAATAGCGTTAATAAGAGAGATGGCATGAGTTGCTACGGTTAAATCACGCGATTCAATTTGTGCTAAAGAGGTGAACTTCAATTACGATCCGATACATGAATAGGAAGGATGCTCATGGTGAGAGACATTTCGATATATGGCCTTACTGTATAAAAATTTAATAAAGTTTATTTTAGAGTTTGTGTTAAATAATAGGTAAATTCGAAGTTCACGCGTTTTATGACAAAATATTTATTGGAATTAAATGAATTTCAGATTATTTCGCTTTAACAGTAGCAACCGTCGATTTTTATGATTTGTGCCATTATATTAAACTAATAAAAGAAAATATTTTATCATAAAACGGCATATTTCCGCAAGGGTTTTTTCTAAGCTCAATTTATTATATTTATCACAGTGGTTTTGTTTTAGTTTGAACGTAATATCCAAATAGACAATATGAACAATGAAATTAATATAATACTATAACACATCAACACAATGTAGTAACAAATAAAATAAATTGACCAATTTCTCAAACTTTAAACTCGATTTCCCAAAATTCACGTTTTTTGAGTTATGACGGTTTATTTTTAAAGATGCGGAAATTTTCTGAGCAGGCTGTTATTG
>JALPQI010007923.1:0-50223 GCA_025490895.1 Thaumatotibia leucotreta | reverse complement strand
AAAAATCATTAATTGCTTGTCGGATATTTTAAAATGAAACTATTTTGAACGTAATCGCCCCAGCCGTTTTTGAATATCTACGGAAACCTACACTGAGTATGGCGCGACATGCTCCTGGCCGGTTTTTTGACTATATTGTACAGTTCCATCTGCCTCCTTGCATCAAGGGTCATCACTAACCCGTAAATGCGCCCGGCATGAGCGAAATTAACCACCGCATCGTGACCCAGATATCGGGCTATTTCCGAATGGAGAGCAGCTGCATTATTTTTTGGGCAGCCATAGTGACCCGGTTATGTTCGATGCGGGATCCTTTGTCTATTACCTATACCATTTTTCAGTTTAAAAAAAAAGGTAAACAAATAGCCGTGTGGTGACGGCAGTAAGAATACATTTGTCACCACCCCGACTCCTGCGGGTGTCATAAGAGTCGACTGAGGATTGAAATGTCACTGACGATTATTATCAGCGTCATCATAGTGGCCACAACGATCGCCAATCCGCTTGCCCAGCGTGGCGATTATGGGCATTTACCTCCTAATGCGTCTATACGCATAGTTAATAGGAGAGGCCTTCATCCAGCAGTGGACTATCTACCATAGGCTGATGATGAAGAAATAAATAGGTATGGCTGACTTTCCATAGCATTTGACGTCTTTGACACATGTAGTGAAACGCGTTCGCAGATATATTTTTACGTTAATACTAATAAATATCAATATTTTTTACAAAAAAAATATGTTAATTTCAGGTTTAAGGTTTCACGTTTGTGATAAAACCAAGATTGTGTTCTTAAAGTGCGTGATTATGAAATAATGCAAGTTGGCATTTGCAGGCTTGTTTACCTTTTTAGGGTTCCGTAGCCAAAATGGCAAAAACGGAACCCTTATAGATTCGTCATGTCCTTCTGTCTGTCTGTCCGTCTGTCACAGCCGATTTACTCGGAAACTATAAATGCTACAGTAACGAAATTTAATAAGGATATGTGTTTTATGAACCGCTACAGGATTATGACACTCAATTGTAAAAAAAAACCATTGGGGTGGGAGCTCTCCATACATGTAACTGAGGCATAGAAAAAAATTTTTAGTTGTATATAAGCGTATGGGGTATTAATAGAAAGATCTTTGAAAATGATGTGAAGGTTTAGAAATCTCATTTTTATTTAAGCTAATCGTTTTCGAGATATCAGCTCTCAAAGTCTGAAAAATGTGCCCCCCCTCTATTTTTTTAAATTACGCGATATAAAATTCTAAAAAAAATAAATGTTATGCACATCAATAAACTCTATCAACGATTTTTGGTTTGATTAAATTATCTCCTATAGTTTTTGAGGTAGGTTGATTTAACTGTATTTTTTTTATAATAAATTCATAATGGTACGGAACCCTTCGCGCGCGAGTCCGACTCGCACTTGGCCGGTTTTTTTACTCTCAATTGAAAAATGGCATATCTGTTCATAGTTTAAATTATGAACGTTCCTTCAAAAGGCTTTCTTTCAAACATTTTTTTAGTCAGTTATTTATCTACAACCTACTTTATTTAACCCTTTAGTGGGTGACGGCGTGATATTTGCCGTCAAAAGTGGCAGACATCGTATTTTTTCGCATTGAACGCTTTGTGACTTAATGGAAATTTTAGTTAAAATCGAAAGAAAATATGGTATATTCTTCTTAAGAAAGCGTTCGAAGCTATTCCATTTCTTGCAAAATTTTAGTTAATTGGCTAGACCTTAGATATTTTAATACGGGCTTGTATATTTAAACAAAACTATCTGCAAAAAAAATTGTTTACACTGGATTTCGTTATTAATCATACATAATTCTCATTTTTTTAAACATCACATTGGTGCTTCCAAACACAAAATAACTAATTTTATAATAGGTGCAAGTAGGTAATCAAAATCCCTACAAACATACTTGTATAGTCGTTTTGTAATTTTGAAAAGACAAAAAAAGAAAAAAATATTCACGTTTAATTTTTTTTTCAAAAATAACCTAGATCGTGTACTGTAAGCACCAAAACTCTTAAATTGTTGCTTAGAAAATATTCAAAGGGTAAAGATAATTCATTTAAAGAAGGTAATTATACCTATTCTAGCCAAATAGGTAGGTTATATTTGATCGTTGATATCAGATGCTCTCAGATAAGACTAATTAGTCATACATCATCAGCCTATGATAGTCCACTGCTGGACGTAGGCCTCTCCTATTAACTATGCGTATAAACGCATTATAAGGTAAATGCCCATAATCGCCACGCTGGGCAAGCGGATTGGCGATCGCAGTAATGTGTCCACTATGATGACGCTGCTGCCCATCATCAATATTTTATCAAATAATGGTCAGTGACACTTCAATCCCTTAGTCGACTCTTACGACACTCGCAGGAGTCGGGGCGGTGACAAATGTATTCTTACTGCCGTCACCACACGGCTGAAGACTAATTAGTATTAAAAATACTAAATTACATTATCCGGAATCCACCCCGAAATTAGCCAGAAATAATGGTAGGTAGTTTAAACTTCAATGAAAATGACTACCTATGTAAAAATTTCCGAAAAATGAATGTTTCATCACAAAAAGCCGGGAATTTATGTAAAAATCAGAAATGTTGAAATAATAAACTTACGAAGGTTCTCTCAACAATCTGATTTAGTATTTAAATTGTTTAATATTCAAATTATGTCGTGTTATTTAAAAATCGGAATTTTTAAGGTGCTCGGTAAAATACCTAGGTGGCTTTAATAGTCAATTGAAATTACTCTACAATTTCGTTTTACGAGGAGTCTACAAATTAAATTTGCTACGCAGCATCAAGCCTAAAGATTTAGGCATTCAGATTTATCTAAATGTCACGGCCAATATTTTTCCGAAGGATATTCGAATGTCACAACTAGTTTTGTGCGTATTTTAATGCGGTCACCTAATTGCTGGTTGGATAACGATCTAGGTATTTTATACCTGAGAATTTTTAATATTGTTTCTTGTTTAAAGCTGACTTTTTAATAATTATTTAAGGCAAATGTGGCACGGAAGAGAAAACATGCATAGTGATAACTATAAGCCCTTTTTAAAGGCACTTTTCTCTTCATTTATACTATTTCACTATGAACTTATTTTACATTATATATTTTCTATAGATTTGTATGACGTATCAAGTAATCCGAATAGGTAAAAACATATTTGTGTTATTATTGAAAGCATTGAAAGTTACAGTTGAGGAAACAGAATTTAAGGAAATACTAACTATTCACTTAGACTAAGATAAAAGTCATCTTGCAACCGAAGGGCTTGCGTTTTTTATACAAAATGCAATTTGATCCCCGGTTCCAAATGCATATCGGAACATATATACAAAGTAATGATCGTGTTTGAGGTTGCCAATACACACATGTGTCTATTTCTCAATTTCACAAAATAGGACTGTTAACATATACATAAGGGTTAGGATTTTGGTGGCATTTAATGAACAGAGAACAGTAGAATCGATGTTACAAATATTTTTAATTAAATAAATGATTTATTTCTAAAATAATGATGACTTTGTGGTCAGTTCGAGCTAGATTCATAAATGTATTTATAGAATAAATATGAATATTATTAAATTGTTAAAATTTAGAAAAATATTAAATTGCTATAAAAAATTGTTGGTATTTGAGTAAATCTACTGATTTCATTTTCAAGGTTCCAGTTCTCCCGAAGCCTCTAAATATAATGTACTTAATAATCATATTAATCCTGAATAATATTAAAAAAAAATGTATTTCATATCGCTTGCCTAGCCTGATATTGAATGTGAAATTAATTAAAACTTAAAATGGGTGTAACCCTGTTTAAGAGACTTTAAGTTAATTTTTTTGATTAATTAATTATTCAATCAATCATAAACAGTTCACAGTTCCTAACCCTCGATCGAATGTTCTTGTTCTTCGATTTTTTAGTTCCCGAAATTTCGCACATAGCGAAATCGGCAATCTCAACGACGTTATTATACACTTACCCTATCATTCATAAACGTTTCCTAACTTAGGAAGCCGCTAAGTATTGGTTGTCCCTTTCGGTTTTATCAATATGTCCGTATGAGCGGAAAGTGCAAACAATGCTTAGCAGTTTGCTAAGTTAGGAGACGTTTATGAATAAGGGTTAGGTTTTAGAAAAAACCACAAACTGGATCTTGGTTTCCCCTCCGGTTCGAAAGTTTAGTGGCAGTTTGTAAAAGTTGCGCCTGTGCCGATTCTTATATATCCCAGGCTATGTTTAGAAGCTATGGCAAAACTGCTAAATTGTTTAGTATTTCATTTAAATAATTATCAGCGAGCCGTAATCTAAACTACTATACATGACTAACATGACCCGCGGTTCGTGTCTCAAAAGTTTGTAACTTGTAAGTGTACGTAGGTCCTGCCAGATAAATGTTTTCTATGCTTTTCTTTTATATGCCTGAGGAAAAGGATAGTGATAGTTTTATCTGACGTATAAATATATCTGGGGAAACAAAGCCGTTAGTCTCTTGTTGCCTGTTGGTTACTTTTGACAAATCCGCGCGTCATCGTGAGAGAAATCATCTAGATTAGATAAGGGAAGTCCTTATACTTGTATTAAAAGTTCCAAGCTTTTGAGTAATACACCTCTCAACCAAACGTCTCAAGCTCGACGTCAAGACAGCCTTGTCTAAAATCCTAGCTGTTTGATTTGACATTAGGAATCGACGCTGTTAGCGAGGTTGTGGGCGAGTTCGTCGCTGTTTTTCGTTAGAGAATACGAAGTTCGTACACTAAACGTCAAACTCTCGACGCAGTGTAGTTCCAGCTCACGCCGCATTCATCGCCGAGCACTAGTGTCGTTTAATAGTACATTACTATAGAGGACGGGAAACGAAGGGTTACAGGCCAAGTAGATATAATATAAAAACATTCGCGCCTAATTTTTTTTTTAAATCTGTTTGAGTTATCCTTTTACCTGGTGATACAGACATTAGTTTTTAGGTTTTTTTTTTCTGCGACTGAATGTCAAGACATAGTGTCACAATTTGACGTTTCAAAACAAAAGACAGTTTGTTTGCAGTCCTAGGTGTGAAATAAATACATGAAATCTCTTTACATATCATCTTAGCATATGCCACCGGATACATATTATTTCCGGGTTTAATTTAAAGTAAGTAACATCAACATTCCGTAGCAAGTTTGAGAAAAGTACATTAGTGAATACCATTTTTAGGCTCGACGCTGCCGCAGCGCTCACACAGCGCTGACAGCAAGGCGATTTCCTTAGTGAACCACTGCTGCACTTATTTAATGGCCGCAAATAGGTATGTAAGTATTGTATGCAGATCACTGACTTCCGCCTTTCATACTTTGGATAAGCGAAAGCTACAAGTATATATCGCTGTCAAAGTAAATAAAAGGGTTCGATTCACGTGGAGGGACTTCGAGTGGGGAATTCGGTACGGAAAATTGTTTTTCAATTCGTATAGGCCTTGGAAATAGCTCTCATATTAAAATTAAACCTTTCAACCTTCTTGTTAATGAATAAGAAAAATATATAAATATCGATTTATTCTAATTAATCCATTCTAGACTTAACTGTTTTTTATTACTTGTTGCAGTGTCGCGGAAAAATACGCCAATAATGTGCAGATAAACATAATTAAGAGTCAACCAGGTCTTAAGGTGAATATTGTTATGTAGGTACAACAAATTTAATGTTATAAAACCTTGAATGTGATAAATGAAATGACTAATAGCTATTGGTAAAATGGTTGCTATATTTTAAGGGTTATAAATGTAATTTTACGAACCTACTTTGGTGTCTGTACTTACTCTACATTTTAAAATATAGGTACGAAGCTCTCCCCACCATTGAGGGATATTTTCAGGAAATTGCGAACGTCTTTGCTTCGGTCGAAAATTGTCAGGATTCAATAAAGGGAAATTTGCGGCAATATTTATATCTCCTCAGTCCCCGCATATTTCATTTTTCCTCCTCACCACTTCGTCCACGGAGCTATAAAACCACCGGAGATTTCAGGACAATAATCCACCGCAACCTTCATAAAACGCGAGTGAAACTTACGACCACCGTCTAGTTCAAAATAGACTGTAAAAAACCCGCTACCCACAATTACGGGGACTGATTACACAGTATTGTCTCCGCTCCGATGCCCCTCCGATACAGGTGGATAATTGATTGGACAAACAAAGACTTTGGGAATTTATAAAACCGTTACGCAATGCATTTTTTAGGGTCGAGGGGGGGCAGTCAGCGCTTTTCAGAAATTACGGCGGGCGGTGGGGTGAAGGGATATGACGTTCGATTTAAAGGGTAGGGTGGGCCCCGGGCGGGGGTCGGTTGCAGGGCGGCTGTTGACGGGTGCCGCGCGCCTGCGCGCTGCGACCGCCGCCCGATTTCCGCACGAGCGTTGACAGTTCGCCCGGACATACTTCCTCGATACCGCGCGTCCGCGGTGCCGCTGCTCCGCTACCCGCCCGTGCCCACCTGGCCACCGGCCGCAGCGCTCTCTCCCGCCGATGGCGGAGTGACAACTCAACGTGAGTACTTTATGTGTCCGCGGTTTCGGTGCGGTGTGTAGCGGCCGGCGTGTTATCGCCACAGTTTGCAATATTTGAGCGGATACGTGCATTTCCTTTGTCCGCTGATTTCTATTCATGGCCATTGGGTATAATAAGGTTTGGTTTTTTCATATTTTTGCTTAATGCATGGTTTCACAGTCAATTTTACAACCAGTTTATACTCTCGGCGCGCGCCTTCATTCATTGGTAGCGAGTCTGTCGTGGTGTTGTTGTATTTTTAAACCTTGCAAATGTAGTAAATAAAATACTACAATTATAAACCCATATTCATATTTTTTATTATACCGGAAAATATAGTACACATGTTATATATTAAAAACCGGAAACCAGCTGTGTACTGTCATTAAGTTACTATTAAAATTGATTCATTTTGAACACCCGTGGTCTTAATCCCTCATTCCATAATTCGATGTAGTTTCATTGAAGCCTGATCATTTGTACATCTATATTTATTTTAATTTTTAATAATCGGTGTCCTCTACAATATACACTCTTTTAAAGTTCTTTCCTAGTGTATTTCTGTATGAAAACAATTGTTATACTATTAGCCGGTACCCTATACGAGAATGTAATCTTATAAGCTTATTAAGGAAGTCTACTTTGCACGTACCATGTCCGGTGCGATATCTAACATAAGAAATAATGGCATAGTTAATATGTAAAGCCAGGTGCCATTGTCGTACCTATTTATCATGTCAGATGCAAGAGTTTGACATTGAACGCTTGTATCTACGCATGCGCCAATATTTGTCCAGATGTGGAAGTGCAAGTATAGTTCGTGCCACTTAAAATAACCAAAATAACCTTTAATGATATGACAATAAGAACCAAAGCACGCATTTTCGAGAGCACCACAATCTATTGTGCCTGCTTTGTTCCCATCGCGCACAAACGCAGCCGAGCCTTTCGTAGCTGACAAACCAGTATATAAGACTCGAATAAATTGCACGTCAATAGAGATCTAAAATAAACTGGACCTTTTGGGGCATATACTCGGCGAGCTATAGGAGTAAGTCCTGAAATGCCTCCGTGAAAAGAGGCAACTAGCCGATTGTAATTTGTAATTGGATGTAACGTTTTTTTCAGTTTACACGAAATTAGGCGTATTTTCCATAATTATATTTTTGCGTAAATATAAAGATATAGGTAGTACTTACAAACAATTATAGCGCACATGACACACAAAACAAAACAGGTACAGTCACCGGCAATAGTATCTTACGCTATGAAGGCTGCAAAAATATGTGACACGCTCTTATGTCAGTAGAAATAAGATTGTGTCAGATATTTTTGCGGCCTTTAAAGCGCAAGATACTATTGCCGGTGACTGTACCTACTCGTAGGTACAATAGCGCAAAATTCTAATAAATATTTAAATTATGGTTAACTTATATAGAAATAATTATTAAATAGTTTTGGAAGCTGGATGGACGTACTATGTATGTCGGGAATGTTGGCAAATTCCATGCCGATTTTAATTTTCAAAATAAATAAGTTCTTTTGAACCATTTCGCTTAAAACATTTTGGTTACGTACGATTGTAGACCAATTAACACTCGAAAATTGCAAATTCGCTTTGAATATTCATTAATGGTGTTATATGTGTAGGTACAGTTTAGAAGTATGAATGCAGGGCGGATGAGATGGGTTATTATTACCTTGTTATTTTTTTCATACCTACATAACTTACTAATCTTACCGAATCTGCTCGGTTGCACCAATATTCACCTTTAAAGATATTTTTATTCTACTAACAATCGCAATAAATATAGGGAGCTCAAATACATAAATTCTATATATATTATCGGGATGCGATAATATTGCAAATGGTAAAGCAAAATAAGTTGTTCGTATTCAACGAGCATCGTTATTGCGCTTCCGGGCCCATTCCAATGGATTACCGAGAAGAACATTCAATGAACCAGTTTAAAAACACTCTTCTATATTGTATAATTGTATGGATGTTGAGGTCCTCATACAGTGGTTTTTACGAGTCTAAGCAATAAGATAACCGCATGGTTGCCCCGTGCAGAACGGCAGATGAAAGAATAAATGGAACAAATAAATAGCTTTCGGTAAATTAAATAAGTCGTAGGTACTTAGATGACGGGATATGGCATGTGAACAATATTATGAATATGTATACCCGGATGAACAGACGATATGACTTAATCTTATAAATATATAATATATTGGTTCACTGCGTAAGTCCAATTGGGATTCATATTTTATCGAAATCTGCAAATGGTTCTTAATCGCTTCCGTTTGTCGTTAAAATATGAGTGATGATCCTGAAAGCTTAAATCAATTGGGATTATTTTTTATTTGTTCTGAAGCTTCTGTAATTATTTTAATTTCTCTCCATCTACGTAGGATTCTAGGTTTTATCTTTATTTATTTTCTTACAGGTTCTTCTCAGGAACGGAGTAGGGTTTGAATCAGTAGGTAGTAGATTTTTTTTCTCTCTCTTGATATGTCAGACGATTCGAAAATGCTTATTAATAAGCTTACTTGAATAAAGAATAGTTTGACTTTGACTTTGACTTTGATCGTTAGGCACCGAACGACTTGTTATATCCTAATTATAATACGTTATTAACCGAATTCCGTAATAGAGCTTACAGTATTTTTGGATTGCATCGCTAGCTCACAAATGGAGCTTGAACTTTGTGATTTGATCTTAATACTTTGATACTTATAATGGGTTTCACTAAATTCATACAATCCAGCTACGCATGAGCAATGCGATGAACAGGATTGTGGTTATGTACCTATCACAAGATGTGAAAAATATAGATCTCTTAAAACCTTGTAAACTCAAAGTAAGGACCAATACAATACCTTACTCTATATTGCACATTCAAGTAAAATATAGAATATCTTAAAGATCTACACGTGTATTCTACGGCATTTCTTACATATACGGCATATATGTGTGTGGGCTTAGTAAAACGTCCCACTTTGTCGTTTGCCATAAAGCCGGTTTGTCGGTTTATTCATATGAAGATACAAGTAAATCTCGTCTTTATGGTAAGCGACAAAGTGAGAAGTTTTAGTAAAAACTAACACATATTTGTCCATAATGTCCATCTTACAAAAATATCATGGTAACTTAATTCTTATAGGACCTAATTGAATGGTCCACGGAAAGAACATGTCTAGTTCAATTCAAATTACAGAAGGAAAAACCACCTTACTTTTAACCGAATAAGGTGTGAATTTGCCCTGATTTTTTTAAGCACTGGATATGTTTTTTCCGTGGACCCTTCAATTACTTTTATTCAAGTTTCAATAACTCGAGCTTAGAAGGATAACTTTATGGATATTTAGCACATAATTTTATGTAGTTGTTTAATAAACTAGACAATAAGTATTAATAACGCAATTAGGTAAGTACTTGGTTTCTAAATAAGCCACGGATTTACCCATTGGGTGTCGCGGGCGTGGGATGTTTGCGGTTTTAAACTAAAATCGTCATTGGGAAAACATTCAGTTTGTATGTATGAAATGATACGTTCCTTAAACTTTTAAATACTCAATTGGGAGCATTAATACAATAAAAAATTTACATTACACATGATAACAAAAAGCTTAATAACTTCTCCACGGCCGGAATGGTCACGAAAAATGCTGTCAACTTTGTTGTTGTCACTGGTATGCTCGTTAGATAGATAGCATACAAACGATACTCTTCTCGGAGAATGTGTGGCTGCTCCCGCTTTTCCGCTGCAGCTGTGGCCGGGTCACATCTCACGATTGTGGGCTGGTCGTTGCATCATTTGAAGGACGGCGATGAGAGGCTGTTGAAGGAAAATTTGCCATGGGCATGGCAGGTGAAATGATGATGATGGTTACATAAGAAGCTGACGTTGCCGAGTTTATTTATATAAACCTAAGAAACCAATGTAATCTTGCAGCTTGCAAATAAAAACATTGTCAGAAAATGACGAGTCTATTTTTGAGCGGCGAATCAACGTAAGCGATACTATCAGTGATAATATATATATTCAGTTTATTATTTTATCGCCGGTCCGTCAAAAAACTTCACAGTCACCAATGGATGAACATTGAACACTTTAAACTTTAAAGAATTTATCATACCTTTATTTTATAATAATATTGTTATGTCTTTCTCTTATCTATAGTCTTATCAGTATCGATGCCTTGAAATCTTTTTGAAAAAATCTGGTATCTACCGACTTAGTTTGCTTTTTCCGACCGACTCCGATGTTTTTGACCATAATAGGCAGAGCGTATGGATTTTTGGGCCAGCGTGCGGACTATACCCCAATCCCCTCATATAATATGAGAGGAGGCCCATCAGACATGTATAGGACATGCCTATAAGATAAGTAGGTAAATACTTATCGGCTAAAATATTTTTATTACTTGTAAACGTTTCTTAATTATCTTCTACTTTGCCCTAACCCAGAGTCCAGAGTTTCTTAATGGGTGGTGCACATACATACCCTTCAGAAATCTGTAAAGGATTCGCATTAAAAGTCAGTTATCTAATTATAGTGTATAGTACCTACCTATAGTATACTTTATAAAAGTTTTTTTTTTATTTTACTTAAATATTTTTTATTTGACTAAGCCTTCCGGCCTATAGCGCTTCTGACAACTGCTCTGGCCTAATTTATTTTTATTTATTTGTTTTCCACACTTACATTATATCCTTACAGGTAGGTATTTATTAAAATTAAGACAATAGTGTGACTATTAACATATTAATATTTATGCTTCTGCAAGTAGATGATGTCTAATGCCTCGGTAGTGAAATAAATTACAAATTCTAATCAATTTTGAATCGGTAGAAGCAAGTTCACTCTACACTACACTACATATTTGGGCCCTTACTCGCCCTTAAGGCTTAGGGTCTTCCTAAATCTATCGACGCTAATTTGGCTAAATAATTTACGAAAATCGTTATAACTACGCAATAAGAGCGTAAAATAAACAACTCTGACACCGATCGACGGTGATACGGCGCGATTTGGCTTAAAAATGTGCGAAAGCGTCAATAAGTTTGTGGAGACCCTTACTCGCTCTTAAGGCTTAAGAACCCTTACTTACTAAATAGTCAAAGAAGTACCAAGCCTGCATAAGTAATTATATAAGGGCTTGTCAAACATAATACAAGTATTATTCTAGCTAGGTACTGATAAACCTTGCACTTGTGTGCGTCAACACTGATTAGATAGCTGTGCAAGAATTTTGTAAGCCCTTCACTGTATAAAGGCGGTATTTATAATTTATTTTATGCAACAGGTATATAACATGGGTTCTTAAAATTCAAAGATCAGATGTATAATATGACCTGAAGAACTCAAGCAAGCGTACTAAAATCCTATGGGAAAAATAAGGTTTACCTAAATACTGATTCGGGTATCTTGAATCAAAACAAATGATTCTTTATTCAAGTATTTAAGCATAGTGATAATCATTTTTGAATAGTCAGACACAATAGCAATAAAAAAAAGAAACTTCTACCGGTTCTAACACTACACCACTGATCTGAAAAGAACCAGTAAGAAACTTAATATTTTTATATTCCGACTTACATAAGCGCGGACATTTTTATACTTAGTAAAATTAATATTGAGACGAAATTATACAAGTAATCATTTTTATTCATAGTCCTATTTCCTTATAGTCATTACACGTATAAATCGCTATTACAGGTAAATTTCATTTTCTAAAATTCATGCAATATACCGATCAACTTATATAAAGGTGCATTAAGACCAAACGAAATCAACGAATTTCGACGAATCACGTTTTCTGTAACGAACGAATTTCGTAGAGTGGGGGATAGAATGAGCGAATGCTCGTTTGGTCTAAATAGACTTTCAGAAGAATGCAAAACAAAGGTTTCTAGTTCTTTCGGGACTTAGAATGCAACAATTTTGTACAGTCAACCACCTCATTAACCACTGTAATTTGCGATTTCGGTCACATCAATGAGTTCCAATTAAACTCATTACTTCTACGGCTAGCCTCGGAATTCACGCAAATCTTTGTCCTTTATACTATGAGGAAGAAAATAAGCTAAGTATGTTGACCTGTGTTTATTAATAAATACAGTAAACACTATTAAAAAAATGTCATAGCAAATAAGTGTCAATTAAACAAAATTCGCGTGTATTTAGTCACTACGCGCGACGTGTTTCGAAGAGTCTAGGCTTATATTAACTTATAGCAGTGGCGTAGCGTGCCTTGTCGGGGCCCCGTATAAAAATTTTTTGAAGGCCCTTATATGGAGGTAATATCAATTAGAAAGTTTTTATTCTTTTTCCTTACACACTTTGGGGGCCCCCGTGGCCCGGGGGCCCCGTATAATTGATACGGCAAATACGGCAGTAGCTACGCCCCTGACTTATAGTTAGGTAGGTCTCTCGAAAGTCTAATTCAACAATTATAAGTTATTTAATTATGAATGAAAACTAATTTTTAGAAAGAGTTTTTGAATATCATTTCATAAATAACACGCTTATATTTTTTAGATTATTTCTAATGCTGAAAAAATATGATTCGTAGAGGGCGCTCGTGTAAATTTCCTCTGGCATTGGTAAAGAGCGGGATGCCGCAATGTATTAGATACGTAGGTATATATATCTGCCTATCTAATGAAATTTCGGTTTAGCTTTATTCCTGTGTAAAAAAAAAGACAGCTGGTACAGTTATTACCAAAAGCAATAGAGTGGCTAAGAAAATTACACGGTTTTTTCATACTACCGGAATTTAATCTGGATACTAACTAACACTCGGACACGTACGTTTTATCTGTTGGAAACGTGAAACAAAAACTACATATCTACAAATACTCTGGTTAACCATTAGTAACTCATCAGTTACACCTAAATTTCATTGAATTTTACTCATTTTAGTGACAGAATAAGTTTCAAAATGAGCTAATAAATATATTACCATTGCCCCATTGAAGGTTAAGCCGTTAGAACTACGTAAATAGATGAAAAAATATTACCTGTATATGATTTCCATGTCGGTTCTTTTGAATATTATATGTGAAACAATAGTAATTATTAATACACGACTTATGATAATTACAGTTGTTCTTACCAGGTATATTATGCCTACAATTTTGTGATTCAGTTTGTTTTATAATAAAAAATAAGTTTATTAGTGGATCATATTATTCAATTAAATTTTCTTAGTCGACACAAAAATGTGTTTAGTTGCTTACATTTTCCTTTACTCTGACGTTAATCAATAGATTTTGAAATAGAATTATCGTCGGGTGACAAGCAAAACTCACAAAGTAACAAATACCTACTTGAAATAAAGCTCGTTTCTCAGTTCTAATTCAATAATGACTATTAATGACACAAGAGGTTGCTAAGAGTAGTGACAGTTTTTATAGTGAGTTTTGCTTGTCAGCCGACGTTATGTTATTGTCAAGTTTTGAAATCAACGAAAAGGAATACGCCATATTATTATGATTTGTCAACTCATCATCGAACAATTGTTTTAATTGAGCATCGTAAAAGTACTATGTAAATTTTGTTTAACTTAGTTTCGTCGATAAATGTTGAAATTTTGAAACATCTCTACCTAATATTATAAAATCAACACCCTATATTCTAATTCGGCTGTTATCATAATTCACGCGGCCTTGCTATTATTGATAAGGAAACGTAGCTGACTGAATTTTGTTATTCTTTATATTATGTTGCATTTAATTTACGTATATTGTATATGTAAACGGAACTTGGGCGCGAGGACACTGAAATTTAAATTGAAGGGCCGACTCGATTTGATTCATTCAGGCGATTATAAACCTTATTTCTTTGTTTTTAGCTCCGTAATGGATGGAAGCGAGTAAAGGAAAAAGGTATTATATGATTATGGACTTCATAGGCATTTACTATAGTCAAGGTCGTAGATATACTCCGTCTAACAACGTCTGTCAGTAGAAAAAGGTGGCAAATTCAAAAAATGTTGACGCGAAGACGAAGACTTTGATGACTATAAAAAAAAGAATTTTACCTTTGCTATTTTACTGACAGACTATGAAAACGGATAAACTGGAGTTTATCCGTTTTCATAGTTTTATTTCAAGCATGAGGGGCCTAGAAAGTACTGTAAGACTGGTGAACTCTGAAGTTTTCTGTCAAAGTACTGGCCTAAAGAAAGTTATTAAACTTGATCCTCAATCACTTTTTAGGGTTCCGTCGTAAACTAGGAATCCCATACTTTCGCCATGCCCGTCTGTATGTCAGCAGCATAGCTCATAGGCCAAAGTACTAGAAATTTACAATTTGGTACAGGTACATATTAATCACGCCGACAAAATGACAGAATACAGTATGGTATTACTTGACCGGTTTTTGTATTTTCGGATCACAACATCGAAATCACGCACTAGACCTCTCTACATCTTTCTTGACGAGAATGTCAAAATGTCATCCATGAATCTGCCATTGAAATTTTCTATGCTTCTTGCTCGTCCTGGTACGAGATGCATAGAAAGTAAGTTACGCCGATGATTTAAATTTACGGTCAGCAAACTCATGGGTAGGATACTAGTACTTACTACATGAAAATAAATAGATATGAGCGTAACACCCAGGAAATCACCTCCAGAATTGACCTCTTCTTCCATGAAGCGAAGCCAAGAAGACATTCGCATGTCGAAATATCACGTGGTCATATGGGAACTTTATTTACGTTTTCTTCGACGTTTAGATGGTTGCCACTACCTCGGAGTTGACAAGGATATGCTATTCTACCTAGTGACAAAAACCTGATTGATCTTTTATAAGTAGTCAGTGGTGTATTTAAAAATACTACTACTTACATTCGATCACTTTGGACGTAAAAATTACTACTAACTGACGTTTATGTTAAACTTTGCACAATTTTACCTGCTACAGTTATTAAAAAGAAGTTTTCTGGCATTCATCAATCTGATCCGAATCAATAGCGTGATCAACTTTTAATTCAAGATAATGCGTATTCAAAGTTATATCCATCGAATAGGCTTTCAAACACTCGACAGCGATCTAAGTTTGATTCGGGTAAAATGCTATAATGCCTCATCATCATTCCTTAGGACGCTGCGTGTGGTGTTTGACGCAACCCGCCGTTCAATCTCGGGAAACGGCCTGTCGCCAAGATTGCTTTCTGCTGCTGACTGGCTTTTCCTACTTGAATTTTGTGAAATGTCCATGTGTTGAAAATTATCCATGTCAGTGACATGTTTTATTATAATGCTTAGCTTCTACGACTTTTAATATCAAGATGAGATTTTTTCGAATTTCGCTATATGGGCGTTAGTTTGATGGGTATCTCTTCCGTTTGAAAACATAATCATTACATACCGAATTAACTTTTAGACAATCTTATATGTCATATTAAATAAAGAAATAGAAAAAGGACACACAGGGAAAATTGTTTCCTAACCTATTTGTGTTATTTCCCGTCATCCTGGGCGTGCATTTGTGATCTCACTACGACTCATTGGTTGAAAATTTCTGTTTTAGGCCACAGCCCAACTAGGAAAATATTGCGGCCGTAGGTATTATAATAACAAGCGTGCAGAGTAGGTTTATTTCGGTGTAGCACGCACAGACGGGCGCGGCAGACGCCTGCACGCCTGCACCACCGAGGGCGCCTCTCTAACCATCGTTAGTTTTTTTTATTTTGCGTGCGTCTTTTTTTGGCAGCGCGAGTTAACCTTGGACTTTTTCATAGCGGAGCGTTGCACGTACGCGTTTCGGCTAGTCGTAGAGCGCCCCCCACTCGCCGCGTCCGAATTTTCTGCATTCGGTCGGCGCGAAGAGTTTTCGGTGGTAGCGCGCATTCGCGAGCTCGGCTCTCAGCGGCAACCACGGAGGCGCGGGCGCGGCGCGCGGCAATAATGCGGAAGTGAATACACGGTGCCAAACTAAGTGTTACCCAGTGATAACAAACGCCAGTGAACAAAACTCTGCAGTGATACAAACTATGTGTGCACGGCTCTATTGAGCCCTATGGTTTTCTATTGACGATTCAAGGACTTTGGAATTGGAAACATGGATACGAGGAAAGTATTGTCTCTTCTATTGTTGATGGCATCGCAATGAGATTTGTCATATGTGCGTTAGAAAATATTTGATTGAGGAAGTGCGTAAGAGTAGTAGGAAGGCCCCAAAACAAGGAGTTCATCCTATACAAACAGATTTAATGAGTGCCTACTACAATTTGGCATTGACAAATTGTATTGATACGCAGCGTATGATAAACTTTAAGAGAGCTAGGTTCCGGAAGAATGCACCTTAAAAAGCTTCCTACAGAGGACATTTTTGCACACTGTTGCCCCGGTGTCTTGGTTTTGCATACACGTGCTGTCGTTTTGAGGCTATTGAACTTGATAATGAGACATTCGTATCTACACTTTTTTGTTAACCTATATTGCATCATTAATTCTCTTTTCAAGATCTCCCACGACCGGTTGTCTGACATCATTCATGAAGACGTTTATCTATGAATATGTAAGCGTCGTGTCCCTTCCAACGAGGGTTTCGATTTAATGAATTCCGTAAAATCCAGTTTAATATGGCGAGTTACGGAGTAGGCCCGGAACTGTGGCCGGCGAAACTGGTCGCGCAACGCATTAGCATTTGCATAGACACCGTCGTGGCCCTGCGCGGGCCGTGGCGCGCGATTAGCACCTCCCGTGCGCGCGCGCAGATCGTTGCAGCCCGGCGACTCTGAGGATGTCTTTGGACATTTTAAGTACTGTTGAGCTTGACTTGAATTCATCTGTGTACCTGCTGACGATTTAATCTTATTTTTGTTTAATTGAAATGCTCTAGCTTTCAGAATTTTTGAAATAGGACATGTGCACATTCTGTTCGACCCCTCTTACAATGAAAATCGCAATTTATTAACATTGGAAACCTATTGATATATGCTTAAGCCTGTATTCATGCCAAGCTAAATAATATGCACAAGCGCCATGTGTTGGTAATCAAATTAAATTAGAATTAGAATTGGATTAGACGAAAAACATTTGTGTGAGTGAATTCTAAGCTTAGTTTAATAGACGTCACTCGTAATGACCATGCACAATGTTGTTTTGCACTTTGAATCCTATTCATTTGTTTTCAACTCTTTCACCTTGAATTTTAATTTAATAGGCGTGCATTTGAAAAAAACTTAACAAAAACTATATCAGCTCCAACATAACCTCTGCTTATTTATATTGGAACGCTTCGTTATATCTTACGGCTATCATTGTATGGCACCGCGTAGGTATGAAGGTCGGCTCTACAATTTATAGTACAATCTTTCTGTTATACTCTGCGTTTCCGTACTCGTGACTGCCGAACTACTGGCCAATCAGAGACGAGCTGAGCGCATGCCGCGAGCATACTTTTAAAATTCGAACACAATTATTTTATCATAGCATCGATGACGCGCAGATGTGAGGATAGGTTAAGTGTCATGTACGAATCATTTTAGCATACTCTTTGTGTGCAATTTTTCTACTTATACCATTTAATTTTAGAACGCATAGGTAAATATTTTTCTATTTGCACATGTTACCGATTTAGTAAAATCAATTAATCATACTCAAATAGACGTACCTACTCATATTTCCTGCTGATGTCGAAGCCTTATCGACCAATTTTCTATGATTCCACGTATCAATAAGGTATGAGCATTTTGTGTTTCTATGTTGCTATGATATGCGTTTCTTAGAAAACAGGCCAAAACTCGGGCACGTGTTTTATCATTGCAAGATAACCTTACATTTGGTAGGCCTACCGCACTCTTGCTTGATAAAGGCGTGATTAGACGAGACATGGCAACTTCAGGCGAGTTGCAGGCGAATCGTAATGACATGTTTGGAAATTGATAAGACAGTTAACGACTTGATTGCCGTTTGTTTTCGTGGGTTTCAAATACCCATTTGACGAGTCTCACGGTAAAGAAATTGATAGTAATGAAGAACAAACCCAAAAATAATGAGTCTAACAAGTAATCACAATTTTGGTATTAGCTTTAATAGTATATGGACTTTGTGAACAACTGACGATAATTTCGTTATCACATTGGACGAGGAAGATTTTTTTATTGGTTACTTTTTCAGGAACTTGCATTTTGGGTTCCGTTTAGAGTAAAATAAAATAAAAGATTAAGCAGGCTATTAATACAATATTGTTTATGGTGACAATATCGTTTCATACTTGACTTGGACATAGAAACCCGAATCGATGTAGTATTTGAAGATATTCTAAATTTGATGTTTTCCACAAAAGCTAACTGTCAAACTTGTAATGTTTAGCATAACTCCATTTCTGCGCCAATCTCATCCCACGTTTCGTTCGATGTGGGCGACGTTTGTCACCGAGCTGATTTTGCAATAATGAATCCTCATTTCCGAACGGCCTTTGGGACCCTAGCTGGGGAGGGCCAAGGACACAGGAGGACCTTCGAGGCGCGACGCTTACGCAACTAAGGCCTTGACGCGATCGTGCACTTGTGTGCGTGGCCAGTGTTTGAGCCAATGTTTGACAAGGATGTTGGTCCTTGTGTCATATATAATATATGTTGGTATTAGAGGATGTTTGGTGTGTGAAGCTTATCCTAAAGGTGAATTTCGACCAATCGAGCGAATGCTTATTCTATCCCCCACTCTACGAAATCAACGAATTCGACGAATTACGTTTTGTGTAGCGAACGAATTTCGTAGAGTGGGGATAGAATAAGCATTCGCTCACTTGGTCTAAATCCACTTTAAGAAGATGGAATCATGGACAGGCAAACTCAGAGTACTAGTGAGCCTAGTGTTGATTTGCAAAAATAACTGGTTTTATTATGCCGCATGGTGAAAAATTCCCGTTACACAAGAAATGCCGATGGCGATTGGCTTTTGAAGAAGCTTTTCATATACCGAGCGAAAAATGTCGATCATTTTTCGACTTGATAACTTAAGTAACCCGCGTGAGATATAATTTTAGTATGAATGAGACTCACGAGAAATTTCTAAGCCAAAAAAATATTCTGACAAGTACTGTAATAAAACTGTAAGAACTTGTTACCCTGAAAAGTACCGTTAAATCACAGAACCGATATTACTTCGTTTCCTACTTAATAGAAATTCACCTTGGACCTTGAACACAAGATGCACCCACTCGAGACTAGTTTGTTTACAAGGATAAACACTTAACTGAACGATTTGTATTAATATTTGTAACAAAAGAAATGATTCAGAGCATTTCGTGAATCACTGTGAAAATATAATTAAATGCAACAGTTCAAACATTGCTTTCAATATTATGTATATTATTTGGACAGATTGCTCTTAATATAATATGGAAACACCTTGAATCGGTCATTCCAAAGTTCATTGAAAATTTAAATTTTTTATGGTTTTAATCACATTTTGCAAAATCCCGATAGATGGCATTGCTCAACTTAGAATTTTAAGCTAAAGATAAAATTTTTCAAGTTTCCTATATCGCCGTAATAATGCATTAAGAGAATTTCATCTTTTCTTGAATCACATTTTGCAAAATCCCGATAGATGGCATTGCTCAACTTAGAATTTTAAGCTAAAGATAAAATTTTTAAAGTTTCCTACATCGCCGTAATAATGCATTAAGAGAATTTCATCTTATACTAAAGATTAACTTTTGGGTACATGTTTTCGCTTTTACCTTCTTCTGTAGGTAAGTATCCACATAATTACATGTTTTACCCCTGATGAATGTATGGAATTTATAAAAAAAACACAATATGAAATTGAAATTTCTTGTGTTCAATGGTAATTTAAATGGTAAAAACTATTTGTATATGGTCTTTATCCTCAATATTATGTACCTACTATTAGGTATATACCGTGCCATTGACTAGCCATTTGATATATGTAAATGACCATGTCATGTGTCAAGGAAAATCGATACTTAAACAATTAAGTAGGCACGTAGTTGTCTCGCTATATATTTGTAAAAATGATATCATTTAATAGAAATATAGCACGAGTAAATGTCATAGGACGCTAACAAGACATATGTTAAAATAGTACGACGTTTTGTAGCACAGACGACCCTCCGAAGTTTCGGCGGACTCGTATAAAAAAGCATCTGTACAAGATTTCTTACAAATGACAGTTACATACCTATCAAAAAACTTTATTCATATACAACGACGAATCACATTGTAATTGAATATTTATTTTATAATGCCTTTTTTTATACTGAAATCTGTCTGAAATCGCCATTTGCTACGAATCTGTAAAGCATGTGTCAAAATATAGCCATCGATAACTACTCCATATGGCTAGGTAATATAATAATGCTACAATTATTCCTGTTGTAACTTATGGTTTATAGAATCATATAATATTAGGAGATACTGATTATGCAAATTATATGATCGATAGAAAGTTAAACTTTATTGTCTTTAACTTATGAAATGAGGACACGAAATACGCGAACTAATTTCTAATAACCCTGTTAGACACAGAAGTAACTTATAATGATACTGGTTTTTCCAATTCATTTTCCTGAAACCACAGATAAACCTGTTTCATAAGGGTTTCGGGACTTTCAGGGCGCTAATAAACCACGCTCCTACAAATTAATAGTTTAAATTTAATGAATGCACGTTAAGGAAAAAAATTACGTTTTAACATAATGCAACCATGATAAATAGTTAGTGAAATTAAATCATAGACAGCTTGTGTTTTACGTACTTATTGTATTATTATAAAGTTGAATATTCTCTTGAAGATTTAATACAAAGCGAAACATATCTTAGCATTTCCAAACACTCTCCCATCGTTCCCGGTGCAAACAAGTAATATGACCTGTGTGGGATTGCTGTCCTCCATAACCGGTATTTGCATTTTCGTCAAATTAGGTCAAGGATTATGTCTTTGTACAGATACCCGGTTTTTGGCCACCCCACCCGGAACAGTGAGAGTACATTCGGCAAAAAGAGGTCTACTTTTCGACTCTATTTTTTGGACAGTACAGTCCAAAAGCGGTAAAACTACTCGTATTTCTTATTCGTTCTTCGTGGGGCAAGAATCAAAAACTATCGATCAGAGTTATGATATAGGTAATAATACATCGTTAAATAACGAATACGTTTCGTCTTAATAGACGAGCGATTCCTATGACTGTTATTATGTATTTAAGTCGACTATAATATGCCAATTATATTCCATTCTTGGATAGTTTTTCAACTCGTAGCTTTTTTCATCGACGCGTATTCGTGATCGCAGCATGTACTTAACACGTTGAGAGTGTTAGTGAATATTGATAAATCATATTGATAAGTACCTGTGGTTTCTGTACCCAATAATGTACTTACTTCATTATAAAGTCCAATGAGTCATAGGTTTCTTCTATGCGAGTTTATCTTCGCGAGTTTAATTGTCTCATGTTATTCTTGGGCATTTTTTTAATGACGGGTATCCGTAAGTTGGCAAGTAACGTTTACGTTAGCATTGATGTCATCATCATCATCATATCAGCCGAAAGACGTCCACTGCTGAACATAGGCCTCCCCCAAAGATTGCCATAATCCTGTGCCACCCGCATCCAGCATTGATGTATTGGACAATTTTACGTATCCAGAGAATAACGGTAATGTAAACGTTCCTACGGAACTTTAACAAAACTTTCAGAGATGATGATATTCAAAAAACTTACAACTAATAGAAATATGAATATTACGTTTTGGCAAATGAGTGCCCGATTTAACTTTATATCGGAATACCAGATTTCCAATAGAGTGTGTCTGGATATATTTTTATCGGTGTACCTACCCGGTGGGGTGTCCTGTTGTATGTCCATTTGACAAATTTAAGACAATAATGTGGCAGGCTGCACTATTTACATTACAGCATCGTAAATGATGCTTTTAACGTCTCCCGCCCTATAAACGTAGAATGTTAGTCACAAATCATTATGCAACGATAATCTAAAACGAAAGTTGTCATCCGTGAATTGCAACCCGCATGCGTGGAACAAGTTCTTAATGTGCATTTTTATGACTCCACTATTTATTGCCGTATCTATCGTTAATTCATTCGATCATACCTGATAAATGGTTACGAAACACAACATTTACACTACTTTATTTTACTAGGTAAAGCACAGCCAACCAATCACTAAAGAACCTCAGGTCAAAGAACTTTGTCAAAGTGATGATTTAAAGCAAATTGTAGGAAATTTCTAACTAGTTGTCACTGTGACTGTGCACTGTGGTTCTAATTGGTTAAGTGTAACTGCTGCTCTTCTCGCGCCTGAAACACTATCGAATCTTCATTTTATTTCATAGCAATACACGCATTTAAAAACACATTAAATTTGAATTTATTTCTTTCGATACAAAAGTTCACTTCTTTCCGATCTTCATTCACTCCTACTACTCCAAGTTGCGTAGTTTTCGCACCACAAATCAGAGATCCACGCAATCGCTTGTTTAAGATTCACATAAAATTATCTACATGTACCTGATGTACCTTAGTTCAACGCGGCGTCTTTGAATATTTAATGCGGGCCACCTCAGTTCCAGAAAAGCTTATCTTGCTGTGAAATAAGCGTCGGTTAGGTCGTTTGTGTGCAGTGCGCTTACGCAGCGAACGCAGTCGTTGCAATGTGCGTGCAACTTTCTATTTTGCCGGCGTTGTTGGGCCCTGCACGTACTGCTGGAAAAGCGTCATAGAAAGTTTTGTTTACAATAGTTACATGTGCAATTGAGTGGTCGTTAAGGAGACCGAGTTGACTGTGCTACACTAACAAATTAATGCATGGCAGAAAGATTTCGCTTCCACTTACATGAATCTTACTTTAAGCCATTTTGGATTATTATTTTTATGTAAAATTAAATATTTTTATTGCTATACTCTTATTACCTTTCTATAGCTTTGTATTCTAAACTGTATTGAGCTAATACAATAACTTCCATACTAAAAACCTCAAACTCCTAATAGTCTTAATGTAAACTGTAGACCCGAGCTGAATACGGTTTCTTTTGATAATATCAATTCCTATCTACACAACTGTGTATTTAAAGTTAGATTTGAAATATTATAGTTAAATTACCACCAGAAATTTCCATCGATGCAGCGCAGTGCACAAAAACAAGACGAGCAAAACAATTGCATAATCTTCTCACACATGTGTCATGAATGGAATGAGTGAAGTAGGTACGATAATACTTTATTATCAGTCTCAATTTAACAGTTACAGTTGATAAAACGACCAATTAACCTTACAAGTTAAACACTAGTCATAAAAAATCGTTTGAACATGCGGATGCAAGCCCAATTCAAATTAATAATTAGAAAACCCGTTTTGTATGAGAGCGTCTATGTCGAAACTCACTAGTAGTTTACATAATCTCAGAGCAAACGGCACAAAACGCAAGTACTAAAACGTCCAGAAACTAAAAAACTTCTCACGTATGGAGCTGTTGAGAAAAAAGGGTTCTAACAACACGGGACGCTAATACCCGGCCAGATTTTATAGAGCCTTCTGAAGTATGGTGGTTCTTAGATGCGAAGGTTAGTTTTAAATTGGGTGCGTGTACGCATCGGCGGTCATCCGGAGTGCCGCGCCTCTTTCACAACGCAGAATGCATTTCTCTGTCACGATGACGTCGAATCGGTGACCCAGTCTGCGGCGACACGTCAAAAGGTCGTATCTCCTTTCGAATTTCATGATGACTTGCGGCTTTTTGATTTATGGCGGTAGCTATTGCGGTTAGGGTTGGAAGTATGCGCTTTCTTTTGTTTTAGATGGCTTTTTGTCTATGTTCGGCTTGGAGAATTTATGATTTCGTGACAGATAATTTGTTGACGGTTTTTGTGTACGGATTAGAGCAATGTTTTCGTATAGATGAGTCTTTATAATTTAATCATTCGAATCATATTAATCGTAGATAAAAACTCTCACAAACATAATGTAACAGTTTTAATTTTGCTAAAGTCGATCTTTTATCATCATTCTTGAAATTTTGAACTATTGATTCGAAATCTCGCACGTAACCTGTAAAAGACAAATTAAATTGTTACTTAGATTCTTAAGCTTTACGTCAGTAATCTCACAAACGTAAGTAATGCAATTAGCCTAAAGCTCTCACGGCGCGTAAACGACCGTTTAAGTAGTAATTCCACAAATGCGAACAAAGCACAGCTGTAGTAACTAAGAAACAATGAACAATTCTTAGAGCGTCGTTAAATTCGACTACGTATACTCTAGTTACAAAGACAATCTATTGCTACCATAATAAAAGATGAAACGAGAATTCATACGACTATCAACCTTATCGCACCGGAATAAGATATAGATATTTTCTTGTTAGAGTAAGATATACTAGCGAGGGGGAACAAGGGATAAGTGTGCAGTGCGTGGATTCCGCTTACGAAACTTGAACAAAACTGTAACGAGTCTGCCATTTTCACCAATTTGGATGGAATTTCTTCTGCAGTTTTCCAGTTACGGTGCGTTCATTATTAGAATATGGATGCGTTTACTAGTAGGTACGTAGAGGCTGTGCGTAGTGCAAGCCTTTGTGTGGAAACCGTTAGATGATGTACCTGCTTATTACGCATTTTGATAGAAAAAAGAATGTACGTTTCATTCGTAACATTTTATTTGAATCAGATACCTAATACCATAAAATAGTAACATGCCTTTATATTTTACAGTCACCCGCAAAAGTATCTTGCGTTATGTTATGAGGACCGCAAACATATCTGACACAATATTATCTCCGGAGACATAAGAGCGTTTACATATTTTTGCGGCCTTCCTATTAGAAGAAACTATTGCCGTGTATCTGAGTAGGACCCTAAAGTTCGAAATGGTCGAAGTAAAGTGTAGTTAAGGTACTATGCACATACATGTCCTATAGTTGAATTAATTTATTCAAAACAATTTCGCTCATTTATGCAGCTAAAAGTAGATGTATATTTGTCAGACTTATGATTAATAATTTATCGACCGCACTCTTCTAAGTTTGTCATAGCTCACAATAGAATTATTGTTTTGGTTTTCCCTATGTGATTAGCTTTGTGCGTAGAACATACACGCATATTCCCATATTAACCTCCGGTTGGAATTCGCTAGTTTATCAAAGGTCAGAAAAACCACAATATATTCTTTATAATCGTGACATAAATACCTACCTTTTATTAGTAAAACGGTATAATTATGTTAGCTAAGATACGCCATTTGCGTAAAATACTCGTACGGTGATCGTACGTGGTTTTTCGGGGATCCCAATATATCTTACGTGTTAAAAATTTTGGGATATATAGCTACAGAACCTAGGTTTAAACATTGTAGATGTATACTATCATCTTTATTGTAAAATAAAATCTAATATCTAGTAAATTTATAAAAATGATAAAGAATATGATGCAATTTACAATAGGTACCCAATTGAGCCATTCTTGTAAATTGGTGCTTGGTTTACTGCCACTTTCCCATCCTCTAGTGAATTATAATAAGGTGTTATGTGGCTGTTATTGGAATGTTAACAAAGATAATACCAAGAATAGGCAAGATTTTGTATATATTCATTTGTACCTATATAAAGTAGGTTTTATAATGTAGGTATGTAGGTGCATGTTGGATTTGATATTAGATTTGCCTCCAACATGTCTTAATAGTGATTAGGCGCTTAGTAACTAGCTCGCTTTCAAATTAAATATTTCATTGGAAGTGCGTGAGATAACAGAGCACACCGATGCGTTGCAGCGGGCGATACTTTGCGCAACTCGGTGCACCCCCCCGCTCCCCGCACCCGCGCTTGCGCGTGTGCTGCATGCCGGAACCGGGTCGTAGCCGAAATTCTTCACCAACCAACACACATAGACCTTCCCCTCCCAAATAATACCATACCAAAACCTTTGAAAACACCTCTCGTCACAGCTCAACCTCAACTGGACGCTAATACGTGCACGCATGCAAATGCGCGGCCAAAATCAAACACAAGTACACAACTTTACCCTTATCGCAACCGAATAAGGTGCAAACGTGTATACATATTTTCAACTACCAATGTACAGTTAGCTGAGGATGGGAATCTAATCGATACCGTATCGACTGCACTCGGCCTAGTCGAAGCCTTTGAATTATTACAAGTGACGCCGTTAACAGGTGCTGAATTAATTCCTGTATCTGTTTTCCGTCATGAAATATAGCAACGTGAATAGGAGGCGTGGGAAGTGAGTAGATAGTTTAAGTTTTTCGCGGAATTCAGTTTTTAGAATGTTTCAGTGAAAATGCGTATTTAACTACCATAACACCATATACTTGTAGTCCAGGGCTAGCAATGCTCCACGAGTTGAAGCCTTAATTATAAGCAACAGCCTCAATTTTCTTTTTGGTTTTGTACTGTTTTGAAATCATTTATGAAGATATTTTGTCACTGAATTACGCCATCAATATATTATAATACTTACACCATATCGAAAATATTCGATTTAGTTTTGAATCATAGTTGCCAATTTGTGATGAAGTGAAGACGCGTAGCTACGAGTACGAATTCCGCGTGCGTTTGTCGTTAAGGAAAAACGCATTCGGCGGCAAACTAGAAGATTATAACTAGATTCTATTGACCTGGTTTAGGCTGCATAATTACGTACCCAATACATGAATGAATTCATTCATAAAGTGGAAACGCATTTTAGAACACATTCACTGATTGCAACATTTTCCAAAAAAATTGCTTGGAAAAAATACTTTGCTCTGATAAAAATTGTACTTGCAATGGAAATTGCAAGTCCGATTTTAACCAAAGACTTTTCAAAATGCTACTTTAACTCTGACGCCTATTTTTTCTACCCTAAGTAAACAACTTTTGGTAAGCCAAATGGATTCCAACATTGCATAGCAACAAACTTTTTTAGACCGACGCCCGCAGCGAGTATATAATCTCAAGTACTCCCAAATTTCACGAAACGGGGTCGGACATTTCAAACGTTAATCGCCATAGGGAGAGATAAGGAAAATCCTCAGAAAACGATGTGGGGGCTGAAAATGCGTATTGAAAAAGCAGAGTGAACGACCGACTGCTCATTACTGCCACAACTTCATTTTACAAAATAGGATTGGAGTTTTTAATCTGGCATTTTCCACAGAAAACCGTCTTTTTGTCTCAATCTTACAGGATTCCAGTGTTTCAATCTCGTTTGCAAACAAAGGACTAGAAGTGTAGATTGTATTGGTTTACACGACACTTAAGGATGTTACTGTGAATTTGAAAAATAAGGGATTAAAATTAAATTTCAGATACCTGCCAGATTTGATAATTGAACCCTTGCACACAGCTGAACAAATTGGGGAGGGGGTGTAAGGGAGGAAACTTTGATGCGGTGGGGTGTAATAAGTACTAATGATCGCTTAGGGGGCGAGGGAAACTACTCGTTCTACCCCCGTTGAGGTAACACATCCAGTAAGATTGATTGGTGTTAAATAACTGGCATAGTACGATAGATAATAAACGAAATACAAGCATTTATGCACTACTACAACTGCTACTTTTTAATGTTACATTTTTTTTAGTTGCTTTTTATTGGTTCTTGTTGGTAGGTAACTTAGCACAATTCAATTCAATTCACAAATAACAGGGATAGGATCATCCACTGTCAATGGTTGTGAGTTTTACTAATAATTTATCAATAATGAAATTTTATTTGAGGCCGATGTCAAGATTAACGACACATGTTTTACCGATACAATAACTATACCGATTTTGGAATCGAAACCAGAAATCAGTTGATTCTAATTATTTGCAGATAACATTGCGAACATCGTGCTGTATGAAAAATAGTGTATTTTCAGACAGGTTGTTATATTGGTGGTAATTGACGATACCAATATATCGGTATCGGCAACTATGTTTACATGGCTAATAGAAACACTTGTTTCATTACTTGCAGTACCTATTTATTCTCGATTGTTTTTTTTTCCAAAAGTACTTGTTTTCACGCATTCATGCAATTGAACAAGTTTATCGTTCTATTTGCTCTGAAAGTGCCCACAAGTGCTCCGCACACTCTCATGGGTGTCATCGTGTCACCTCTAAACGACAGTAATACGATACGTTAACATGTTATTGGTAAAACTTCACCTAAAAGCTTTGGGCCTAAATAATTTCTATACAAGGGCTATTCAGTGACCTTTGGGATCCCTCAAACTATTGTTTCGTGACAGATTATGGCGGTCGTCTCGCGCCCGATATTCTGAATAACATCGTTTATTAATACACCTTTTGTTACACGTGTTTGGTCCATTATTCTATTAGACAAAAGTTGACAGATCTTGTACTCTTGGGCCTAAGACGAACATGCTATTGTCCTTCAGCAACTTGCCTATAACACGCAGCTTACGTCAGTAATAGATAGCGATTATACGTGAAAATCATACCTACATATCGCAGTTCTCTCCCAAACAGATGAAAAATGCAACTTATTGACCAACAGTCAATATTATAACTGAAAGACCGAAATACTATGATACGGTGCACGATGAAGAATAAGTACTCTTTTTCTTTCGATTCCAATGAAATGCTCCAATGAAACCACGATTAACCCTTAAGCAGGCAGCAGGCATATAGGTATTTACCTCAATGCGGCACTTGAAACATGTAGGTATTCTATATTCGACGAATGAAACTGACATTAGATTGCCATTTTTGATCCGTCAGCTTGCTTAAGGGCTAAAACAGGGTTACCACGGGAAAGATGATAATCACAAGTACAATACGAACAAGGTAGTATCTGGACAGCACCATCTTCACTTCCTGTTCGCAGTCTCACTTAAGTTCCTTGCCACCCATTCCCAAACGGTACCAATTTGACAAACCACGCCACCGCTGGACCGTGGGAACTAGCGGTCACCGTCATTACATATTCATGGTAGCCTGGCCCCGTATCGATCATGCACCGGTTGTTCACCCTCGACCTTGGGCCGAGCCACCTTCCGCCCCGCACCCGGATACCTACCTGGTACATTGATTTTATTTTTAAGGGATTTCATATGCAAAGTCGGTAGGCTGTTTTAATAATGGATTTGCTGCTCTACCTTTGCGTAAAGAGCTTTGGCTACCGTTCAGGGAAAAGGTTCGATTGATTTTTCGTCTTATGGTTTCAGGAACCGTTGTAACGTATAGTATAGGACAGTTATATTATTAAAACAGTAGGCGTATCATGAGTTGGAAGGTAAAGTTAGGTTTAATACGTTAGGTTTTACTCGATACGTAATGCATTCTATCGCGCTCGCATTCATGTAACTGGAGAGCGAGCGCGTATCGAGTAAAACCTAACTTTACCGATGCATGCAAAGTCTTGGTACGGTTACAGCTGTTACAAAGTTATACTCAAAAGCTGTAGGTAATGAAATCGCTTATTATATCAAGATCTGGATTAGAGTTGATTTAATAGATATAGTTAATACAATCCAATGTCTGGTGGTACTGTCTCGTAACTATTATGTCATCTCATCTTTTAGATGATCCTTTGAAAGATAGCGTAATTGAAGCACTTTGCAGATTAAAGTCTAACTGACAAAATTATCCTCCTGGTAATTCCAGATTAGCCTCTGGAGGGCTTAATATTTACATTTTACAAAACAAGACATTTTATAATCTAAATCTCGTTAGGATCCAAGTAAAATTGGTGCCTAACTTTTTAATAAAACATTAATAATTCAGTGTGTATCTTGTGTTCTTATAATAATTAACTAGAAAAACTCAAAAGGCCGAGGCCTTCAATGTTCAATTTGAACTATAGTTTCGAGAGTACTTTTACGACTCCGGACAAAGTGTCATCCTCAACACTTGTGAGAGGTTTTGTCTTCAAGTTCTAGACTGCTGTCGAGTAGAACTTTCTTCAACTCTGAACTTTCGTGAACTTGATGGGAATATGAATAGTTTATGTGACAGTATTAACAACCGGGGTTTGGGATAATCAAGATTCTGTGGATAATTGTTGTGTTGTGATCAGTTTCGCGCTTTAGTTCTTGTCCCGCTACGACTCTAGGTTAAGTGACATGTTTATGTCATAATATATCATATCACGCGCGATATACATGACTAGATCGAGTAGACCGTCTATAGATATTTAGAAGAGACATAAGGTAAATATATGAGTACATACAGGGCACGTTTGTGGCCGTTCGTGCCCCGTTCGTAACGCATACATTTTATATATATCTATTAGACTTGAAAGAAAGTGCGCGATACCGCCTTGTCTTATATTTCTTCTGTCTAACTTATATTCACATTACGCTAAGTTGAAGTTCGTGCCGCTCTCGATTTTTTTTTCTTTTGGTATATGACATGTCGACAATAGGAATACATTTGTCACCACCCCAACTCCTCCCGCAGGTGTCGTAAGAGCCGACTAAGGGATTGAAGCGTCGCTGACCATTCTTTGATAGAAGATTGATGATGGGCAGCAGCGTCATCATAGTGAACACATTACTGCGACCTCCAATCCGCTAGCCCTGCGTTTCGATTATGGGCGTTTACCTCCTAATGCGTTTATACGCATAGTTGATAGAAGAAGCTTACGTCCAATGAACTGAGATAGGCTGATGACGTGTATCATCATAGGCCTTTGACATCTTCATCAGATGATTTTATGCAGCGTTTTGCGGCAGTGTTTAGAATGACTATAAAGCGGGAGCGACAGTGACGTCCGCAAGATTGGCCTGTCAGTGACGGGTAGTCAGATGAATGGGTTGATGATGTGTCCCTTCTCTCATTGTTGTGTCTCCTATTGCGTTTCGCATCTAGAGCCTGAAACCAACTTTCGTCGTGAGCCTTGCATCCTTCCAATAGAGCCGCCCTCCACTTATTCCGATCGTTTGCCATCGGTTCCCAGTTAGCAGGGCTGATAGCGAAAGCAAGCATGTCTCGCTTAGTACAGTCCTTAAAACGTAACAAGGGTCTGCCGACTCTTCTTTTGGCAAAAGCAACTTCACCTAACAGGGTGCGCCTTAGTAAGCGAGTGGCATCCATACGGTGCACATGCCCCAGCCACATGTATAACGTGTATAACATATGATATATTATGTATAATAAACATTTATTTTGTTTACAGGGAAGGTAACCGAGGCGGCCCGGGCATGGACTCTCAGCAGCAACAGTACTGCCTCAAATGGAACAGCTTCGGTTCCAACTTGGCTACGTCGTTCGCGAACCTCTGGAACTCGGAGAGTCTCGCCGACGTCACATTGTACTGCGAAGGTGAGTGATGACCACTTTATTGATGACTGGGTACGCTATCAGATATATCGAAGCGGCCAAGGTGCTCAGAAATAACTGATCAAGCCTCTATTGTGATGGCGTTACAGTGCATCTTCCGGTATTTTTTTAGGAACCTTAGTCTGATCAATATGTGGTGGCGATTGAATAAGAAAACAAAGTGATAGTGAAATAAAATTTAATAAAACCCACAAAATATGGACGACTAAAAATTCTTTTCGTGCAATAGTATAATAAAATGGCTCACTGTATACATATAAAACAAAAAGGCCGTAATTATTCATTCACTTCTTGATTAGATTTTTTTTGTATTTCTATTAAGAATTACGAACTTTTAATTCCAGTAAGAGAAAAAAATGTCTCAAATTGTTTTGATACAGTTTTTGAGTATTCCCGATATTTTGAGTAGGTACGTATTCAAATCAGTGTATGAAAAATAGTAAATCAATCAAATAAAAACCTGGACTGGTTTCTATTTCAGTTATTAAAATAGTTCTTAATTCTACGGACCTTTTTTTATAAAAAAATTAAACAAAGGTAAAATTCGACATTAAAATAAAAAAATACCACCCACTTGAAATTTTAAATGTCAAATTTTCCGATGATGTTATACTACCTGAAAATCCTGAAATTATATTATTGTTTACTTGATCCACTCTACTCGTAACTCTTATAAGATACGCAATGGCAGAAGTGACGAGTAAGAATGATTTGAGAGATCTCGACCAGGCGAAAATGCGCCGGCTTGGTTCAAGAGGCTCGACAGATGCGGCGGGGACTTTGAGCGCCCTTAATGCTAATGAGACGTACATATACACTATACAGGTTGTTCGTGAGTGTACCGATAGACTTTATATAATGTATTTTTGATGACAAGAGAAATAAAAAAAAAATATTACATGTCATTAACACGAACAAAAAAAAAATTAAAATTATTTTTTGTGATATATTGTTTTTTTTTTTCTACATGACTAGTAATAAATTGTAGGGAAAGAATTTTTATTTAAGGATTTTTTTTTAGTTGAAATTTTTCTTAAACTTTTTCACATTTTCACTAACTTTAATCAGTGAATATGTCCAGATGAAAACTATTAGTGTAAAATTTTTAATCTTGCAGGCATTTTTCAGTGACTTGATGAAAATAGTTTTTTGAAAAACATGTCATTATCTCTTAAACTAAGCCGAATCCAGAAAAGTTCATATGACATTATAGCCTCAAAATGTTGTCAGGAATACACCTTTCAAGTCAAAGTTGGCACAACCTGTATAACAAAGATTTCAAATAAGAACGTTGTTAGAAAACAAAATTCATAAAGTGAAATATAAAATTGTTTTTAAACTATCGCGTGAATATAGATACGAGTACCTACTCAACGAATGTTCTCTGTATGCTTAGCACATGATTGATATGTGAGTATGTCGCCGCGAGATAGATTTTTCATCTTTAACTAACTATAATAATATGAATAAAAGAGGGATGGATAGTCTATCTCACGGCGACATATTGGCGCATTAATCCTATGCTAAGCCTACTGAAACAATACGAGCGTAGTGACTATAAGTTTAAAGGATTACGTTGACAAAAATAATTTTATGCGAACAAGTCTGTAACGTATTAGTGAACATTGTTTTAGGTTATACTAGCCACCCGCCCCGGCTTCGCACGGGTACTATACCTACATAAAAACCTTCCTATTGAATTACTCTACCTTTAAAAAAAAATCTCATCAAAATCCGTTGCGTAGTTTTAATGATTTAAGCGTACAAAGAGACATAGGGATAGAAAAAGTGACTTTATTTTATACTATGTAGTGAAGTTTAGTGGTAGTATTATACAAAGAGTTGGAGATTAGTTTGAAAAAATTAACAATTGGTTGCAAGCTTGCGTCTTTCCTTCTTAATATTTAGAAAAAAAATACGCGTGTTGAATAAATACATATTTTTTGAAATGACAATAGCATAACAGTTATTATTCAAAATAAGCTGTATTGTTGTGTATTTTTTTGTACTTTGTCGAGGTTATCAAAGAAGGCTGCGAAAATGCTAAAATCTGGCGCATACTCATCATCGTTAATGTGATAATTGAACACCTAACGTACTGAAATGACATCATTAGTGAACCGATGTAAAACGATAATGCATGTAATATTGTTATAAAACGTAGCGGGTACATTAAAAAAAAAGGTTAACGTTAAATTAAAAAAAAGTTTTTCAAAAAAGTGTTTTCATTAAATTAGGCACCATGGCTACTCAGCTTAAAGACGCAGAAGACTAAAATAAAACATAAAATCCGATGTTTTTTCGTTTCTCATTGTTAATTTAAATGTGAGTATAACAAGGCCTCTTTCTGAAATATGCAAATTTAACAAAGTTATTGCTAGAAATGTAAGAATGTAATAATGTAATAGATAACAAGATAATTATAAAATATTAATACAAATGTTTTTTTCATAAACAGACGGACTTTGTAAAATATGCAGCGTTAATAATTGTAATATTATCAAATAAATACATCTTATATTTGATTTGATTATGGAAGCGACTGTACCTAAATCTCAAATAAGTACCAGCAATCTTACAATGGTTCTGCTTTTATCTTGTTATTATAGCCGTCGCTTTTTAACTAGTATGTTAGTGAGAAAGTGACACCAAATCGCATTTTATCAATATAGTTACAAATTTTTGTTATATCTTATGTAGAACCAAAGATATATTAATCACATATAATAATTCGAGTTTCTCGACATCGGTACTTTGAGTTGTATACATATTTTGTGATTCACATGAATCCAGATCAATGGATACTGAAACAATCTGAAAATAAAGCGAAGTTTGTACTTTTGCTTAGCGACAGACATTTCCGAGACGTAGGAATCATTAATCTGAATCGGCGAAAAGCCTCGCCTCAGTTTTCGTGACCTTTTGTCTGAATAATTAGTTGCTCTTAAATTGAATAATATATAAAAAACACAATTACTGAATTTTCGATCAAAGAACACTAAAATTCGTGCGCTTTGTAATGTAATCTAGTCATTGAAATTGTTCATCTTAAATTTCTGCGTACGAATTGGATATGAAAAGCGAATAACTTGACTGGCTGTGTTACAGTTTGAATAAGTATATGGTTTAAAAATTGATACTGGAATACATGTACATATTCTACAGTTGTGAGCGACATTTTCTACCGGCATAATAGTTGCAAATTATATTATCTGTGTATTATCATAACACGATGTGCCTACGAACGAACGTATTGCATGCCCGCGAAATCTTGCTAAAATGATAAAAAGGTCGTTGACATCGTTCGCGATAAATTTGGCACTTTTTTCCCAATTGGCCTTGATGTCGGCATGCAACATTTTTACGGTGTGTGTATTAAAATTGATAACAGTATGTGTATTTCAGATATTGAGGAAAAAGGGTTGGCGTTTGATAATAGTGTTGATTTTGAAATCATGGATTTTGGTGCAGTTATTACTGGTTATGGTGTTACTAACATAATTCTACGTAACGGAAATTGTACTAACTACACGCGTTTCATCAAATTGTAATAAAACTTAGATATTGCGATTTAACTCCTTTTTTATTTGGTAAATGCGTGTTATTTTGAAAACAAATATAATCTCCGAAATAGATACGTAAGCATTTATTTGATTAAAAACAGTGTCGCTTATCTCAAATAAATATGGCCTTGAAGCTCCAGATTCGCCGAATGCACAAGTTATCGCTTTATTGCGTTTTCCTCAAACAAACAGACACGTGTAAATGACTCAATGGATGTTTACAGTTAACTTAAAGCATTTTTAAGGCATCTCTAATGCGCTACATTTTCAAATTTTACGTCGCCAAAACTTCACATAATATTCTATCGGCATAAATTCGGCGGTTGTAAAACGTTCAGAGATATTAAATTTCACCTGGGGGCCTTCCTTTAATAACGCTGTAAACTTACACTGCTAAGCTTTCTGCATATAGTATGCGGGTAGGCATTTCTATTCAAATTCGGGTGTTAATTAAAGCACGTCACGTCTCCCGTGAATGCGTTGCTGAGAAATAGCGGAGATAGTTGTTGCCAAATCTCTCGAAAACACTGCCGGCTTTGATGATAACCCATCTAATTCACTCCATCTTGATAACAAGAAACATGAACTTGAAGTTATTGAAGCTTTAAAACAAAAGGCTGTAAGCCTTGAAGAGTTCTGTGACGAACTTGAAATATTTGCAGAACTTACAAAGTAAGGAAATAGCTTAAAACAATAAAAATAAACATGAACTTCAATTCAATGTCACTAGAGTTTTAAAACAAGACGCAAACCTTCACAAGTTCAATGATGAAATTGAAATATTCGAAAAACTCACGTTTAACGAACGTAAAGAAATTTCTCACAATACCATTGTTAAACAACGGAAAGCTAACAAAGTTGAGAATTTTTTCGACGACTGTTTGACCCTACTTCACAATGAAGACTTAATTGCAGTTAATTTGCAGGACTGTTTCAATGGATTTTATAGGAGTTTTTCCTGTAAGGTTTCCAGTCGTAACTTTTCGAGGTCGAGCCGAACAAGTGCGCTAGACGCAGTGGGAGGGGGTGGGTGCGCCCGCCCAGGACCGGGCTGTAGAAATGTTTGCTGTTAATGTGGAGATGGCTTTTGGGAATTGAAATTTCCAAATTGTTAAGACTTTATTGTAGACTTTTGGAGAATATTTTCATGAATTTGATGCAAGTAGATTTACGACTAAAATTATGTAGCGTGGATTCGGAGTGCAGCTACAATTTTATAAACGACGTTACTTTAATAATAGTAATTTCGATATACGGTTTACCAATAATCAATTATAAGACTGAAACGGAATTCAAACCTAAAATATAAGCTCCTGAATGTTACATTTCGCGCTAATGTTTTCCAAGTAGCGTATCAACAAACTTTGAAACATCCATATCTAGCTCACGTCGGATATTCGCTGGATCTCTTCTGGCACTTACCTCTGAGGTTGGGGTGAATCTCGTTATTCTGCATGGCCGCTCCGTATTCTCGTTATAATGCTCCTTTGCTGAGGTAAAGACATTCGCTCTTTGCTACAACACGCATCTCAGATCTTACTCGTGTCAAAATTGCTATTGCATGAATTCATGTCATGTTAAATTCATTTTCAAAGTTTGTATCATAAACTATATTCTATATCGTAGTCTTAAATGGGGAAGGCGCGAGTCAAAATGACAAAAGACTATGATACCTGATATTTGTATGTCAAGGTGTAATCGTTTTTTGGTAGAGTCGGGCAATAAACCATTAAATTTTTAAAATTAAGGAAAATATTTAAGTATGTAGCATCTAACATTTCACCTGTCTACACCATTGATTGTTTTTTTCGGCGATTGGTAATTATGCATGTAGGCAATTATTTTAATCCTACTAATCAGTGTCGTATTGTTGATAAAAAAAACCTCTGCAATCCTACTATCGAGTTGAGACGTCACATAAAAAATTATTACTTTTAAATTTTCAAGTACCGCATTCTATGCGTTTCGACAACGGCGAACGCATCGGCGCGGCTCGCTTCCCTTATCGACCGAGCCGCTATATGTGTCGCGAGGCAACCGACCCTCCAGCCTACCCAAAAACCTCCCAAACTCCCACACTCTCGACTTGGCCGTATTCCAGCTGCCGACACGGATTGCACGGAGTCACATAACGCTTAACACAGCCTAATGCGGTGCTCGAAAATTCCGCTCCACAGAATTGATTACCCGCACTGTGTCAAACCGACGGACAGTTGGAAAGACCCGATCCTTTTGCATCATTTTTACGGTTTCACTTTCTGCTGTGAATTTCGTGCGTGCATTTATTCAAATGTGGGGCGGGCGGAGGTTTAGGTGGCAAATATTGAATTGTTTATTCTCGGCAACTACGTGCGAGGCGGGTAATACCTTGCGACAGTACGTTTCAATATTCAGTGTCTGCTGCTGGTATATGTTGATACAATATTTGGTTTGAAGTATGCTTATTCCAGACGATCTCATAATCGATTTATGAATAAACAGCGCTGTCATAGATTACAGACATTTGCATATATTCGCCTTATTTTGTCGTAGAAACAAAGCTATTTAGAATCTAAGAAGTGCACATCGATCATTAGATAAACGTAGTTATCATAGTTGAAACGATAACAAAAATCCGTTACGATAAAGCAGTAATAGATTAAGCAGCCGCCAAGGGCTTTGAGGCTTGAAGATTTAAACAGGCATCGAATAGTTCGTCGCCAAATCTTGAATACTTGATGAGGAGAGGCGATTTCGGTTTTACGTTCAATAAAAGGGGGTTTACGTCCTATTTATAGCTCAATTTCGGTGTTTAGATCAATAATGTGTTTCAGATTGAACAAATTACGTAGAGTAATGATTTTTATTAGTGCATTTAGAATGATCGATCATAGCCAATCAGGTCTATTTGCAAACCCACAAGACATAAGTTACAACGTTAAGAGATATCAGAGTTTCCACCGTGCTGAAATATTTATGAGTTCCAAATTTACGATGTTTATATTACGAGTATTATGGAAATATGTGAATTGTTGCTTCGGTTCAGAAATACTTAACTAGTTATTAATAAACATGTTTTACTGCTGGGTACAGTAAAAACTGTTTAATAACATTTATCATTATCGTAAAACGAAACACTAAAAACATAATAGACAAGTTTATTTTGATACTGACATTGCCTTCTCGATCCGACGTGAATTAGAGACATTTCTTCATACTCCACTGAACATTAAATTGGCGTTTATCACATGGTTGGTTTTAGGTTAACATCAAAAATCAAGGTGTTGGTGCGGTTGGCCAAACGATGGGAAAAGGGGGGCAGGGGGAGTTAATACCACACCAGCGCTCCCCCCTCTAGCTATACTTGAGTGCATTATACGTAAAACAAAGCCACCCCATAACTCCCAGGAGTAATGTGCGTTGCATGGTGACTGGAGGCACAAATTTTTAACCCTTTTGGGGGTTGCAGGGCCGTGGCCGTTAATTGCATTTAGGGATGTGCGTTGGGGTTGTTACCTTAAAGGATCAGATAATCGCGGATGGGGTGCACTGTCGTTCTGTTATTGTTTTAACTTTTTAATTACTTGATTGCTTTAGCTTTGATTTTACAAGCTCTAGTTTTGCCCCTTTGTTTAAGAGCACTTCTCTGTGAATTATTATTGCTTTCGTCGTTAAATGCGTATACTCGTACATACGACATTTGTGATGCCCTCGTAAACATAAAACGACAAAGTTGCGACTCCTTACTTGTTGAGTGTTAATTCGCTGCGCTATAAACTTATCTTGTTGAGGACTACGAAAAATTACTAAGTTTTAACTCCAATTTACAATGTTTATTAGGTTTGCGTGGGTCGCGTGCGTGATTTTTATTAATGCCGTTTCTATTTTGAACGAACACTTCACGAAAACTTTATTCCGTCTTAACATTTTTAGCATTAAGTGACATGTGATTTTTCATAAGTAAGTGTACCTACTTACTAAAAATTCTTCAGGTATTGAATATAAAAAGAATTATATTGCCTTCGGGTATGGTGATGTGTTGTCAATATTTATTCCTAAACAAAAGTTTAGTATGAATACGAATCAACATATTTAACCTTACACGTAATGTGTTGCTAAGCAGCTAAGGCACCAATACCAGCATTACAGGCAACGTATGCTGATGATGTACGAACCAAATGCAAGCTTGTATAAAAGAAGCGTGGCCTGAATTTATTGTCTATCAAGACCCAGACAAGGCCTACGCGTGTGATAGCTTAGAGGAATATTTTAGTAGGTAGGTACCGTTATATAAATTTCGCCTGCAAAGCCTCTACCGATTACCGAGCCTATTCAAAACTGTGTTTTCAATTTGGAGATTTCATTTTGTTTTGACTCAGAATCATGGCGTTTAGATCATTGCAATGAAACTATGCTTGTCTGAAGTTTTCTTGTTTTGTTGTTAAAAAGGATAATAAAATAGAAAAAGAGAAATCCTGTAATTTGTTTAGTAAATTCAAGCGGGGTAACTCTAGGTATAAATATTTGTTATAAAAAATTTCAAACCCCTACAAAGTGGGGGGTGCGGGATCTTTTAGGTGGCCCGGCTGCTCATGATTGCAATTTCATCGGAGCCAGACGCAAGAGCACCATCGCCAACCAACGCACGTAGCCCGGGCGTCCGAAACGCTTCACCTAGTTTTTCAGTGCCCCCACTTTCCCCCTCCGTGCAAGATTGATTTTCTCTCGCACATTTCGCTTGCACTTTCGGTGGGGGTGTGTATCTCTCCCTCTCTAGCGTGGCCCGGTCGACCTTGAAACAGGGCGGGCGCACACAGACGTCTGGCAAGGGATGCGTTGTCGTCTACACGTTGGGCGGTTGTGTGGGTGAGCCTGGAAACGGGGTTAGTCGTGCTCCCCACCCCACCGATGTCGTTTTCACTTGCATCCGGGCGCCGGCTATACCTATGCCTGTGCGTATGTCGGGGACCCGATTTTCGATCTGATTATGGTGCCGGCAACGAATTTTCCCTTTCATTTCGAAGCGGGTGGCTGTGCTATGTGCAATTTAGTTTTGATGGCTGTTACGTGTCTGCGTAATGGGTTTAAGTCTAACATTGTTTTAGTTTTTGGTATTCCAGTATGTTTATTGTTTACGTTAGCCTTCGCAAATTGCTTAACTATGTTTTGCACTTTATTTAAATTTTGCGTCTCACGCTGCGTCCTCGCGTAGCGCCACTAAGCAACAGCTGTTGTCTACGGCTGATTTTTATGTCCTTTGTTATTTATGTTAATTCCATTTTATGACTTATGGCGTATTCACTTGATTTTCTTTTGGCTGTAACTCGTAACTTGTCTTGATAAAGTTTATTGGCCTTAATATGTAGGTTTGGGTTTTTTCTATCCTTATCGTTCTTATACAGTTCAAGAAACGACTATTTCATTGCCAGTATAATTTCTATCACATTATTCAAAATCTATTACTGTTAGCGCCTCCTTGGGCGCAACCTCTGCGTTGTCGAAGATGTGTTTGAAATAATATATCTAGTTTTAAATTTGACAATTGAATTTGTTTCCGATATTTGATTGACTTATTTATGTGTCTAATTTTTTCATTAGAAAATTATAATATAAACTGTTGGAAATGTATTCTATTTTATTAAATAATCAAGCTATAACAAGATGGTGACCCCTAGTCATTGAATTCGCACACATTGTGAAGAGTTCGCATAAAAGTACGGTTCCCATAGAAGAAATATCCCATGGAGAAAACCTACAAATGTTGTGAGTTTAAGTCGGTGAGAGCTAGAATTTAGTGATTGCTGATACCCACTAACAATTTAACGTAAGTACCTATCTATCGGGATCTGCGGGATTATTACTGAAGTAAGTAAATTTGCTTTAATGCTTAGGCAAGTATAATTTACTATCTCGCATCTTCATTATGGAAGAACTGAAACGTCAGCGAGGAACAGTTCGGAGATGTTTAACTCTGTTCAAAAAATTCCTCACGTCTCTGTTGGAGGAAAAGAATCCAACTCAAGTTTTAATTAGTGAATGTTCTCTTAGGCTTTCTAAAATTCAAGAGGCATTCAATGTTTTCGATGAGATTCAAACTAAGATTGAATTGCAAGATGATTCTCAATGTGAATTAGACGCAAGAGAGGCTACTGAAAACGAGTTCTATAGTGCAATTGCTCAAGCCCAGGAATTCATAGCCGCCTTTAAAGATAAATGTCATCAAGGGGACGAATTCTTTAGCCAAAGCAGTCGCCAGCGCGTAGGGGTGAAGAATGTAAAGCTCCCGCAGTTGAGACTTCCTCCCTTTGATGGTAAGACAGATAAATGGTTAGAATTTCGGGATCTATACTTGTCTTTAATCCATAATAATGAAAGCATTGAGGATATATGCAAGTTTCATTATCTCAAGGCTTCTCTTGAAGGCGATGCTAGTATTGTGATTAATTCTGTTTCAGTCTCAGCCGAAAATTATTCAATTGCTTGGTCGCTCCTGCGTGAGCGATATGATAATAAACGTTTGTTAATAAATCAGCATTTAAAGGGTTTGTTTAACATAGAGCCCTTGTTGAGAGAGAGCGACAAAGGGTTACGTCAATTGATTGACAATTTGTCAAAACATTTACAGTCGCTAAAGTCTCTTGGAGAAGAGACTGATAAGTGGGATACCTTGGTTATTTATATGGCCTCCTCTAAGCTTGACAGTACTACAGCGAAGAAATGGGAAGAGTTTCGGAGCGATTTGACTTCGCCGTCATTGCATGAATTTTATAAATTTCTTCGAAACAGGGCTGACGTTTTAGAAACTGTATCTAGTTCGAGGAACGATAAACGTCAAATTCAGGTAGAGTCGAATATTTCGAGCAAGACTGACAAACGTCAGAACCCCACTCGAACTAGATCCTTTGTTGCGTCAGACCTGCCATCGAAACCCTCCCCAAGTGTAATGTCACTGTCATGTCAATGTGTTTTTTGTAAACAGGAGCATAGGCTAATTGATTGTCCCAAATTTAATTCGTTATCTGTAGATGAGCGCTATCTACAGGTATGCCAGTGGCGATTATGTAAAAATTGTTTACGCCCTGGTCATACAGCGTACCAGTGCCGCGCCAACAATGGATGTAAGATTTGCAAGAAAAAACACAGTACACTATTACATAAGGATTTAACTAATCAGCAACAGGGTGAAGAGGAAGCAGCTGCTGGACCTGGGAGTCAACTATCCCGGCCTCACACGGCAGCTCCTTCGCCTTCCAACTTAGTTTGTGAGCCTGATTCAGCTATTGTATCTAACACTACTGTCACGATGACAGCGGCAGACCGTCATGAAGTCTTGCTGTCAACAGCGCTCATTGAAGTGACAAGTAACGATAAAAAAGTTATTCTGCGCGCTCTGCTTGACAACGGTAGTCAGTCCTCATTTGTAACAGAAAAGGCCAAAGAGATGATAGGTTGCGATATGGTTAGGGTAAATCGTACAGTTACTGGTATTAATAACGAACCTTTGAAAATAAACGCATACTGTGATCTTGACTTCCACTCACTTCATACCTCGTTTATAGGTTCAGCGCGTTGCTACATTGTAGCTAATATAACGGACAAGCTTCCCGCAGTTAAGCTTAATACACACTTTAACATTCCAAAGAATATAGTCTTAGCCGATCCTAAATTTTATTCTCCGGCAGACATCGATCTGTTGTTAGGTGCTGACATATTCTGGGACTTAATTAGGTCCAATAAAATTAAATTAGGTAAGGGTTTACCCGTCTTAGCAGAGACCGAGCTAGGATGGATAGTAGCTGGCCCTACGGGTGGGAGACCCAGCGTCTCTTCGAGTTCTCAAAATATCCACTGTAACTTTTCAAAGGACATTAAAGAGCAACTGTCAAAATTCTGGGAGCTCGAAGAGTTACCTAGCCCGAAGATGATTATGTCATCAGATGATGCTCATTGTGAGATGATCTTTAATGATACTACATCCCGTAACAATGATGGTAGATATGTCGTGACTATTCCCTTTCGCGAATCGCCGGATTCTCTAGGTGATTCGTATAAAATGGCAGAAAGGAGACTTAATGGTATTGAAAGGAAAATGTCACAGAATCCAAAACTAAAAAAAAGTTATTGTGATTTTATTAAGGAATACGAGGATCTTGGACATTTGACTGAAGTCTCTGAAGCTGAAGTAGGTAGCCAAGTGTTACCACATCATGCTGTACTTAGGGAACAGAGCGAAACTACAAAACTTCGTGTAGTTTTTGACGCTTCTGCCAAAACTACGTCAGGAAAGTCGTTAAATGACATACAGTACGTCGGGCCTGTAGTACAAGATGACTTGCTGTCTATTCTGTTAAGATTTCGGCAGCATAAATATATAGTTACAGCGGATATAGAGAAAATGTATAGGCAGATTCTAGTAGCGCCCAGCCAACGTAAATATCAGCAAATTCTTTGGAAGGACCCCGAAACTAAAAATATTCGTATCTTACAACTTAATACAATTACATATGGAACGGCTTCGGCCCCTTATTTAAGTACTCGATGTTTGCTGCAATTAGCAAAGGAATGTGACAGACAAAACATCGCTCAAATAATAGAACATGATTTCTATATGGACGATCTTTTGACTGGTGCACAGACTAAAGAAGAGCTAGGCGAGATATGTGAATCGGTTACCAATATATTAAATGGAGCTTGTTTACCTCTTCGCAAGTTTCATACGAATGCTCCTACGGTGGTGAAAAACAGTCTTAGCGCTATGATACCAAAAGATTTAGATGTGACTGGTCAATCGAGTGTCTTAGGCCTAAAATGGGAACCAGGACCAGATTGCTTACGATTTTCGGTCGACATTGAATGTAAACCACCTCAAACAAAGCGTTCGATCTTATCTAACTCGGCAAAAATATTTGACCCCTTAGGATTACTAAGCGCGGTGACAATTACACCTAAAATAATCTTGCAAAGACTGTGGTTGTCAAAATTAGATTGGGATGACTCCATCTCACCAGAGTTGTGTAAAAAATGGACCGATTTTGTTGACAAGCTCAAATATCTGACAAAAATCGATGTGCCAAGATATGTTTTGTGTAGTAACTCGATAAGCATTACTCTACACTCATTTTCAGATGCATCGCAGGATGCTTATGCTGCATGCATCTACTTAACGTCCACGGACAATGAAAGAAACACTATTACGCGTTTACTTTGTGCAAAATCTAAGGTTGCGCCTTTGAAGCCGACTACGATCCCACGCTTGGAACTGTTAGGCGCGTTATTATCTGTCCGGCTGACCGCGAAGGTTCAGAAATCACTTCGCCTTAATATTGATCATGTGTTTCACTGGAGTGATTCAGCTGTCGTTTTAAGTTGGCTTCAAGCGGAACCTCGAAGTTTGAAAACGTTCGTGGCGAATCGTGTAGGCGAAATCCAAGAGTTGTCTTCCGGTAGTTCATGGAGACATGTGCCAGGAGAGATGAATCCTGCCGACTTAGCATCTAGGGGAGTTGACCCTGAATTTTTAAGTTCAGCTGAAATTTGGTGGCAGGGTCCTTCGTTCTTGAATGAGCATATGTCAAACTGGCCACAACTGAATCAGTCTATAAGCGATACAAGTTGTCTACCTGAAATGAAAACGTTTATTCAAATCAGTAATACAGTAGATCAAAACTGCAGCGTCATAGATTTCGAAAAATATTCAAGGTTGACTACTTTACAAAGAGTCTTTGCTTATGTGCAAAGATTCGTATTTAATTTAAGAAATCCTGCTTCTAAACATTGCGGTTATTTGACTACAGACGAATTGAAATCGTCTTTAATATATTTGACTAAACAATCTCAACAACAGTCATTCAGCCAGGAGATAAGTACATTGAAAATGGGCAAACCTTTGCCTCTCAAATCGCGCATACTTAAGCTTACACCATTTATAGATGAGGACGGACTACTGCGTGTCGGTGGCCGTATTCAGAATTCCTCAGTTAATTATACACAAAAGCATCCAGCATTAATAGATGCTAAACATACATTTACTAAAATGCTCTTTCTTCGTGAGCATTTCAAAACTTTGCACGGACCTTCTCAGTTGATATTAAATAATCTACGAAATGAATTCTGGCCAATAAGTGGTAGGAATTTAGCTAGGAGTACGGTCAATAGATGTAAAACGTGCTGGATCATGAAGGTAAAAAGCATAAACCCTATAATGGGAAACTTGCCTGAAACTAGAGTCACTCCAAGTTTGCCTTTTAAGGTGTGTGGGGTTGACTTTGCAGGCCCATTTTTAATTACAGATCGTAAAGGAAGGGGCTGTAAAATAACCAAGGCTTACTTAGCTCTTTTCGTTTGTTTCTCGACAAGGGCTTTACACTTGGAACTTGTCAGTAGCCTCTCTTCCGACGATTTCATTCAATGCCTTCGTCGGTTTATTTCTCGTCGCGGTTATCCATGCGAGATTCACTGCGATAATGGTACGAATTTTGTAGGAGCAAACAATGAGCTTGCTTCCTTTTTAAAAGCCAGTAATAGTCCTGTAGGTTCTTGGTCGGCTAATGAGGGTATAAAGTCCGTGTTCTCGCCGGCTTATTCTCCACATTTCGGAGGGATATGGGAAGCTGGAGTGAAGTCAGCCAAGTTTCACCTTACAAGGGTGCTAGGAAACACCCACATGACCTTCGAAGAGTTGGCGACTTTATTTACGCAAATCGAAGCAATATTAAACTCCAGACCACTGACTTATCTATCTACCGATCCCAACGACCTGGAAGCATTGACACCAGGACACTTTTTGATTGGTCAATCATTGATGTCTTTACCGTCTCCGAACCTTCTAAATGTGAATCCAAATCGCTTATGCAGATACGAACACATTGAACAAATGCGACAGCAATTTTGGGATCGATGGCACAAAGAATTTCTTGCCGAATTACAAGAACGAAACAAGTGGAAGGTCGATACACAACGACTGCAGATTAACGATGTTGTAGTTGTTAAGGAACCAAACATTCCTCCAATGAAATGGCGATTGGGACGCGTTATCAAGCTGTACCCTGGGCAAGATGATATACCCAGAGTAGTGGATATAAATACAGCACGTGGCACCATACGAAGAGCAGTTCATCGAGTGTGTGCCTTGCCAAAGCCTCAAGGAGTGTTTGTTACGCTCGAGGATTCACCTCCTCGAGGAGGGGGAGTATGTTAGCGCCTCCTTGGGCGCAACCTCTGCGTTGTCGAAGATGTGTTTGAAATAATATATCTAGTTTTAAATTTGACAATTGAATTTGTTTCCGATATTTGATTGACTTATTTATGTGTCTAATTTTTTCATTAGAAAATTATAATATAAACTGTTGGAAATGTATTCTATTTTATTAAATAATCAAGCTATAACAATTACTATTTCACAAACAAACTTCTAGGGTAGATAAAAATATATGTGATTAGCATACCTAATTTTGTTTTCTATTATTTATCATACTTCATAGAAAAATACTATTGTAGGTATTCATGATAGCGCCAAATTTTACTTCGGAAGTATAACGGCGATAAACATTATCAATGTGATTAGGATAAACATGTTTCTAAATAAAGGAGTATTGTAATATAAACCATATGTTAATACGGATAATGACACCACTCTGGCGACGTGAAGGCGTTTGTCGACAGTGCGGTTGCGCTTATTTGCATTACACTGTCTTTGTTACGGAGAACGAATGTGCGTGAAGGACCCTATTCGTCACCCACATAAAGGGTCCTGTAAACTGCGCGATTTATCGCCGGCTACCGTATGCATAACAATATGTTCTGAAATAAGGGCGGTTTAGATAAGGCTGAGATAAGATGTTCTTTATGCTGTAGCGGAAACAAATATGTTAAAGATAGGTAGGTAGGTACTTATTTATAATAATGACATTGTTGATGTAATTAAATTCGGCAACTTTTGATTTTTGATTTCATTATATGTGTAGTTTGATGGTCGCACTAAACCGGGAGAGTTGGAAGACAAAGGGGGAGGCCACTGCAAGCACGGGGGGGGGGGGGGGGCACTCTAACGGCTACGTAATAATATAGTTTGATGGTATAATTTTCCTGATATTGTAATGGGTTAAAATTTAGTATTAAATAGACATCCACGTGGCCATAATAAGGTCATATTTGGTCAATATAAAAAAAATATCTAGTATTGTAGTGTCTTGCAGGAATAGTTAGGAGAGGCTGTCACTTACGGAGAAACAAAAATGGTCCCCAATCAGGTCCTTATCTCTTACTGGCTGTCTAGATAATGACACCCTGCCTACAAACCCTTCTATACTCGTGATTCTTAAATATGCTCATTTACCGCCCACACACTAATTTCCCATTATCCTGTTAGCAAACTTTGTATTTAACGAATCTGGCCTGCATCCCGTGCCGACCTATTTGGCAGCGCGGTGACCCATTTAGGCAATGCAGGTTCCGATGGATGGCCCGATAGATGGAGCATTCAGGGCGCCATGGACGCACATTAGTTATTAGTATAGTATAACTTAAAACGGGATATTTACCAATCAATATCTTAATTTACCAATTAATTCATTGTACAGTTAATTTAAATTTACATGGTATCCCGCTTAGTAAAGTCTTACTAATAATTTAAATGACCATCTTAGCTTAAAAACGTATATCATGTAGGCTTAGCACAGGATCAGTGCGACGATTTGTCGCGGCGAGATAGATTATCCATCCCTGTTTTATTCAATTAGTTGGTAAAATATGGAAAATCTATCTCGCGGCGACATACTGACATACCAATCATGTGCTAAGCGTACAGGACGCTCATTTTGATAGTGATGTGACGTCACCGATGTGTTTTCCAACACAATAGCAACATTATAAATTGGAAAGTTGTCAAGTAAGAAAGTTATCGCTCCTATGGGTTTTACTAAAATGGGGAGCAATATAAAGAAAATTGTGGATGATATTTGTACTTATCTGTAACATCTAATAAGTACGAAGTAGTTGGATGTAGCTGAACCATCATTCATTATGTATTAAAATAAAAAATACTTATTGATTAAGTAGTTCGTTAATTTTAGTCCCGTACATAAAACTTAGCAAAAATCGTACTAGGTACGTTGAGTTGAATGCACATTAGTACGGCTGTTCGTGTCGTACTTTTGAACTTTATTACGATTATTCATAGAGACAGTCGGACTCTTTAAATGGATGCTCTAAGAGAACAACAACAAAAATATATTTAGGTACTTGCGCTGTTTTAGACGAGCGAATCAATGGCTCTGTTGGAGGTAATCTATGAATGCAAGTCTAGGGGCCCGGGCAATGTTATCATCGTTATTTTGGGCACTGGGGATCTTCTCCTTTGTTTCTTCCCCTCTTTTGGCCGCTTTTGTGAAAAGCGATTAGATTGCTACTACGTACATTGTGCGCCGTCGGAAATGTGTCATTTATGCTAGAGTTTTGCTTAGTATCTTTGATAGTGAATACGAAACGCGTAGTCTATCATGGTCACTTTGGCAAGTAATGTTTATTTTACGATTCTCTTTAGGTATTAAAACTATACATATACATAATACACAGTCATAGGTTTTGCCTAATGTAGATCATGGAGTTAAATTGCGTTGAAAATTTCCGGGAGTAATCCCGTTTCTTTCCAATTGGCTCGTTTTTATTATTCGGGTTCATTCGAAAAAAAATCAGGCATTACACATTTCCACTTACAAAAGGGGAACGCGATGTCATCGAGAAAACGTCAATTTTAATAGGTGAAAGGAGTGACAGTGATAGTGAAATAGTACATTACTACCGAGGCCGGGAAGTGACTGGTTGCCGGCCGAATATATGTAGACGGCCGAGCGAAGCGAGGCCGGATAGTATTCGGACGGCAACCCGTCACTTCATGGCCGAGGTATGTATAATGCTTTTCTCAAACATGCAATGAAATGAAACATAAAAAAATATCACCTTTCTAAGAAATTATAAGTCAACTACATAACTAAGTCTTTGAAACACAACAAAAGTCAAATACGACAGCGACACCTCATTTTTTTTTTTGAAAGTTGCAAATTTTTTATTTAAAAAAGCGGTATTAGACGACGCGGTCGGTTGGGTCCAATTAATCGCATGCAGTGATCGGGGCTGACGGATCGCGCCGTATAATACTGCTTTTTAAATATTATTTTGAGTAGTTATTATACATTTATTTTAAATTATATAATTTAAATACCTAATTATAACTGCAAAAAATTGCCAATAATTTTTTTTTATACTAATATTACTTACAGATAATTATTGGCTAAAAGCCAAGATGCCAGGTCACAACCCTATGTCAAATGAAAATTAAAAAAGAGGTACTTGCCGGCCTAGGCCGGCAACGAGCTACTTCCCGGCCACTTTTTTGGCACTTAACTACAACATTTCATTGCATGTTTGAGAAAATGATTTTTTTATAAACCCACAAAAAACGGAAAAAAACGAGAGTTCCATAAATTCCCAAAAACAAAGTTTTTCCGACATTTTCATCACTAGAGGTAATAGATTAATTTACTGACCATCACATTATTTGAACTTACAATTTGAAGTCTTATCTTCGTCCATTGTATCATGGACTAACAAAACCATGACTGGATAAGTGGGTATAGCTGAAAAACTTACGGAAGTCACCTGTTGTATGTGTGAGTGACGTGTATGAATAGGCGTTTGTTTTGTTTGTGTTACTAATTTTAAATATGTGTTCTCTATTCGAACACGTCACTCACACATACAACAGGTGACTTTCTTAAGTTTTTCACCTATAACTTATAGTATTTACGGAGTATAACTGTTTTACATTATCTTGTCGCCACTTAAAAA
>JALPQI010007922.1:0-42395 GCA_025490895.1 Thaumatotibia leucotreta | reverse complement strand
TTTCGCCTTGCCAGTTGGGAGCTACTCGAGACGATCATTAAATGAAATCCCAGCAATCATTCATCATCATCTGTGATTTGAGCAGCGCTTAGCCTGCCAGGCCGAGCTGCCGTAGGTAGTAATTGAGAAAAAAAGTGGAAAGCATTAAAGGTATGCAAACTTTAGGTTCCGCCGAATCAGATGACGGATATAGATGGTGCGAAAGACAAATGAAACTAAGACAACGGGAAATACTATCCTTTGATAAACTATTGATATATAGGTAAGTTCATATTCTTTAAAAACTAATAGCCGTACCATGAGCTGCCGCCGCGTTTTTAACGCGGACTTATTCATCCTACCTTCATCGTATCGCGTATTGGTGCGAGCGAGCCGAATAGAAAGTAAATCTCATGGTAAACTCACAAGTGGGAAAGTACCGACGGAACCTTAAAACATTACATGTTTTATTTTTATTCAGACTTCTGCTTCAATAATAAACATACACTACAAACTTGCAGCCGAAATTCGAGTCGATTATGATTGATTTATGTTTTTATGATCTCCATTTTTAGTTCTTGTTTTAAAAAGAATTAATCGACAGCCGAATTCATTTCGAGCTCTAATTGTTTTGGGATTGTACCACGTCGATCTTTATCAGACGAGTAAAGTTTAAAAGCCGATCCATAAGTACCGTTCTTTAGGTAGACATACGAAACATGTTAATATATGCATTCAGTAATGAAATACATTTTATATAAAAAAGTATACATCTTAATCTTCTAAAATACCGCTGGCAAAAGAACCAAATGCGCGCTACAATTTCTTGGTAAGCATTTTATTTTCCGTAATTTTGACGTCATGTCATTATGTAAGACAATGGTGTAGGCGTAATTAGAATAAGACGAGTTGCAACAATATTTAGCTACCTGCGTATTAACAAGTGCATCGATGCATGCCAAGATGCAACTAAGAATCGTCTAATTGGCTCTTTATGTTATAAAACGCAGATGTATTACAAAAATAAACTTAAAAACGGCACGCGAACCGAAAGGAAATTGCTAAAATGTGTTTCTTCGTTAATGTTTCCTCCTTATTTTACTCCCTGTGTAATTTTAGGCACGCGAATGAAGCCCTTGGGCAAAAAACCACTGAGTAAACGGTAGCCATTCGATATTATTAAACATACCTTTTTGTTTCATGTTATCATGTTCATATGTAGAGGATGTCCGTTCGCCCGAGGGGTCATTAAGGACGGAGCGAGCCATACTTTTTGCTGGAATATCCTTGCAAATAAATACATTATGAGGATATACTGGCGCCTTTACAAATTAGTGTCTTGTATACTCAGACATTAATTTGTACTAATAGCAATAAACACGTCGGTAACTGACAAGATTGTACAGTCTTATAAATTTAATAATGGTTTTATTTTGTGTGAGTGAATTTATTCAATTTATGTTTCTACTAAATAGGTTCAAACAATGAGTTCCCAAACACGATAAATATCGAATATTTTAACTATCCCACCATCTCTACCCAAGCCAAGTTTTTGAGCAATGTTGAATCATCAGGAAGTCTAGTTTTTTATTATTACTTATAGCAATAAACACGTTGGTAACGGACAAGATTGTACAGTCTTATAAATTTAATAATGGTTTTTTTTGGGAGTGAATTTATTCAATTCATGTTTCTATTAGGTTCAAACAATGTGTTCTCAAACACGATAAATATCTAATTTTTAACTATCCCACCATCTCTACCCAAGCCCAAGTCAAGTTTTTGAGCAATGTTCAATCATCAATAAGTCTAGTTTTTTATTACTACAACTACTACTTTCGTTGCAAACGTTTGAATAACGTGTTTAATAATATTTACTTTGCATTATGACCACACTACACTGGTCAACACTTAACATTCTCGTCTCCAATACCTACTGTCCCCGTTTATGTAACTGGCCTCGCAATCCCCACTCGTCTCGTTGTACGCTAACCCTTAGCACGTCAGAAACGCACAGATCAAACACAACGTTTCCCAGACGGAAGCATATTTGGAAATATTTCCGTGAGAGCGTGGGAGGTGTTAATTACAACCAAGCAGTTTTGAGTAGGTTTACTAAACGTGTAGAGGATAGGTCAGGGACTTGAGTATTTATAGATTTGATTGATGCAGCATCTTCAGTCTAAATGCCATACAGTAACACACTAATTATATCTTTATCGGTCGTGTTCGAGTAATGGTATGGGAGCCGCGGCATACAATTCGCTAGTCTTCTACAAAATTTCGGTTTCTTTTGTATTCGCCCTTGTAGCAGTAGAAATTACTAAGTGAAACTATTTAATGTGGATTTGATACTTTATTTCTTTTATCAATAGGATATTGAATTATAATCATAATATGTATGTACGCTGCTGAAATGATTACTTTTTCTATTGTTACAGCCGTGTATATATTTCAGAATGTATTTTTGTGTAATCCGACAAACAATGACCAAATATTGTTTAGTAAACAAAACTCTAGACGTATATAAACATGCAAAACCCCTGTATACACTATTTCAGAGGTCGGTAACTCGACAAAGTTAACTGCGACAAGCTTGCACGGGCAATATGTTGCAAATGCTGTGTTAACCGCAATATAAGAAGATAGTTGCACAGTGAAATACCCAACCCAGATACGCTGTTTTATACATGTTGCACAGACATCATAACCCGCATTATATTACCAACTAAATTGAAGGAAAAAATATTCAAACATTACGCGAACCTCGGCTTCAAGGGCGTTCTACTATTTTTATTCGGGTCCTTTTTCATAACCCGAGGAAGCAAGTATAAGGGATTCCTTAAACTGAGGTTTATTCTTGCGAATATTGTTATATACTCTATACAATGTTATGTTTTATCTGTTTCTTGCGTAAATGTACATTAGTGCAAACTTGCATATTCGATATTTGTATATAATATAATATATAATGGAGATCTGATCGAAAAGCATGTGCCCAGCAATGGGTACTTGTGAAAAAAATGTATAATGAGTACCTAGGTAAGTACCTGTATCCACAATGTCTACACACATACTCGTATACCTATGTAGAACCATCAAGTTTGTTCAATTTTATATTACTGTCTGTGCTTTACGTTCTAATAAAACCAGGATTGGTTTATATTCAATTTAGTAAATTTCAGTTTTCGTAACTCAACTTGATCGTAAAGTTATTTTGAAGTCACTGTTTATAGGTTAATTTTGGTTAAATATGCTACCATCAAACAAGAAATAAAAATCCGTGTTTTCGTTTCAGTAATATTATGCACCTTCAACTCAACAATATGAAACTAAAACAATTTTTATTTAAAAGGAAATAGTGATATCGTTCTTAAATAAAGTGTTTGTTGCGAAGCAATTGCACATTATTGAATTCAAAGTAACTAGAATCTAAAACTTTACAATTTACATAGATGACATGTTATAACCTTAGCACTGGATATTTTCTTCGGTTACCGCGAGGATTACATATGAAATAAAACTATGAAAAGTGATAAACTCGCGTAAGTATATTAATTTCATAGTTTTATTCCATAGCACTGAACTATTGCTGAGTAGATATTGAAGTCAGTGGGCAACTAAACTACGTAGGTACTAATGTGATGTTTGTGGAAAACGGTTTGAATATTATAAATATTAATAAATAAAGCACAGAAAAAAATTGCAGAATCTCTTATAGATATCATGCAATTCCACAATCGAAACGGCAGATTATTTTGCTGCCGTACCATGAGGTGCTGCCGCGATATTAACGCGGACTTACTTTCGTTCCGACTCATTCGCACCAATAAGCGAGTAAGAGCGGGATGGATAGAAAAAAGAAAGTATTGTAAAGTCAAAGTCAAATAATTCTTTATTCAAATTGGAATAGCAACAAACTCTTTTGAATCGTCTAGGTATTCTACTTCCGGTTCGAACCCTACACCGCTGACCCAAGAAGAACCGGTAAGAAACTTGGCGGGAATTATTTTTTCAAACAATCATGGTACATCTTACATCTAACATGCATTAAAAAAAAAACATAACAATGATTTTAAATAAATTGAAACATAACAAGAGAAACACGGCTCAAAATCCTGCTTAATCATTTCAACGAGGTATGAAATACGATAGATATACTGTATTGGCAGAATGACAGATCATATTTTAATATTTCTGGTTCAATAAAAACTTGCAAAACAACTACGTAGGCATACTTGGCATGTAGTCTTTCGAGCAGTCATAACATAAATTAACAAGCAATGAAACATTACCGCCGGGGTTACAAATGTCTGTGACTGTGAACTGTGAGTCATCTCATCTGTTTATTCTCTAACATCTTGACTCTAAATGGAGACATGTCGTGACCTGTTAGTGCTTGTCATGAACTTGTCTGTACTGTTAGTCTGAACTGAAAGTGTATGGATTGTTATAATTAGTTGAATTAACGGAGTTGTGGCTCTCTGTTTGAATACTTAATTGGAACTGTTTAAAGATTCTCGTTTTCATTCCAAAATTGGTTTACACTATTTACTGAGACCTAAACAGAATTTTTGAACTTAATTTAAAAAAGGCGTAAGTAAGTGTTTATTTGTAAATATATGGTAAGATGGTAACAGTTGATCATTTAATAAGTATAAGTTCGCTATATTTTGCCGAAATGGCGTACAAAAATCAATGAGCTTAATTATTGAAGAATTGCTTCTATTCTATCATGCTCGCATAACAACGAAAGGATTGCTTTGTGGATGTTCTCAATTAGACAGATTTTTCTTGTATGAACCGATTTTCAATATTTTTTTTTTGTTCGAATCGGTACAACATAACATTGAGGACCCGAGATGGTCCCGTTGACATAAAGTTGGCGGGTCTGATGATGGGATCTTGAAGAAATCGGTTGTAGTAATTTTTTTTTAAACATAAAATCAGGACAATTATATACATCGAATCAGATAATAATTTATAGGCACTTGAAGTTGTAATTTTTTGATCATCATTAGTATGAACACCGCGTGGGCATGACTACCAAAAGCTGCCACACACAGCTGCCTCATTTGCCCGACATGTTCGAAAGTAACGGTTAATTAAAAAGGAAAAGCTCAATAATCAGTCACATATTACTCGTAGTTGGAAACAAGTGATGACTTAAATGCTGGATAAATTATAGCCGAAAAAATACGATTTCGTATCGAAATCGAGTAAATACGAGTATTATGAGTGCATGCTTTAAAGACATGAAATCTCTCAGCATTGTAGGTATGACGTAGACAAGTCGAACCGCCATCGCCAGTACTGCATTCCCGCTTCTGATTTATGATACCTAAGTGCAATTGACCTTAGTTATCTATCACCCAACAGTTCTATAAATACGTGTTGGGATTGTAATTCAATGAATTCCTAATAATCATAATACTAAATTATGCAGATGACATTTATCTTGTTAATATTAATAGGTTAAATGAGTCAATGCGTGACTACAGAATTTGCTACCCTTAATTTGGCAATGTTCGTCACATTGCACATAGTCTTCGACCCACTTTTTGTATTTTTTAAGACAGAATTTTCTGCTCTTGTTAGCCTAGTTGGTAGTGACCCTGCCTACGAAGCTGGAGGTTCCGGGTTCGAATCCCGGCGAGGGCATTATTTGTGTATTTATTTATCACAAATATTTGTTTCTTGGTCATGGCTGTCTATGTATTTAAGTACCTATATGTATCTATCTATTATATATATCGTCACCTGGTACCCACATCACAAGCCTTAATTGAGCTTACCGTGGGACTAGGTTGATTTGTGTAAGATGTCGCAAGATATTTATTTATTATTATTTATTATTATTATATAATAGCAAGGAGGCTAAGCTTAATTTGCCAATTTAAGGGTTAAATCCTTTAGTATCCTCCGAGCAAATTGAGTAATTTCATAACGGGATGTATTTCGAAGTAGCGTACCTACCAAATACAAAGCATTTCCAGTTTTAATTTTTTTATATGCAGTATAAAATATGTAGGTATGTTCTTACAATTACTAATTCCACGGTCATCATTCGATAAGCCACGTATTTCAAAACATTTATTAAATAAGGGTAGGACATCTTCTTTGGTAACATAAACAAAATAGTACATTGTGCATCAAGGGAGGTAAGTACGGAACTACTAACGAGAGTGATTGAAGCCCGACGCCGTTAGGCGGAGGGCTTTTATGACTCGAGTTAGTATTCCGCTTACCGACCGTGATGCATACAATGTTTTTCATCACACTTGCCGACAAAAAAATAAGTTTTAAGACATAATATTATTAAATGACGTACTGACATTTCTATTACTCCCTAGGGAATATCACTTTTCTATTACTCCCGCTACGCGCGCAAGCAATGGCGCGCTTAGACAGCAAGTGTGATGAAAAATACATTACCTAATTCAAGATTTTAATTTTTGTATAATATTAATGACGATGATGTATTTATTATATAGGGTTTTTTATGTAGGTATGTATATATACAAGGTATGTATAGGTATATAAGGGAAAAAATTATTGAAAACTTAAATTCAGACAGTCGTACTTCAAAAATTAACTCTTTTTGAAGTTTAAAATCTGTTTTATCCCAATTCACCCCATTTTACGGAACTATTTGAGTTTTGAACCTGTTCTCATAATATAAGCATATAAAGAATATAAAGATTCGCCGAATGCTAAAGTGCTACCAAGAATTGGCAGTTTAAAGTTGCCGTACGTGATGTGGGTTTGTGTGAATTGTAAAGTGCAAGTCTACCTAACATTATGAAATGTGAGAGGTTAGCACACAGTGTGAATTCGTTAGATTATTGCTGTGATATCGCCAGTAATGCCATAGTACCTACACCATACTGCTTACTATTTTTGTCCCGTTTTTAGGGTTCCGTAGCCAAAATGGCAAAAACGGAACCCTTATAGTTTCGCCATGTCCGTCTGTCCGCAGCATAGCTCAGCTCAGTGGCCGTTAATACTAGAAATCTGCAATTTGGTACAGGTACAGGTATACAATATTGTGGGGGGCCTGAAGGTCGCAGGAGTCCGCTGGATGCGGGTGGCGCAGGACCGGTCATTGTGGCAATCTTTGGGGGAGGCCTATGTTCAGCAGTGGACGTCTTTCGGCTGATATGATGATGATGATGATACAATATTACTTGTATTCATGCCAACAAAGTGGTACAATAAAAACTAGAAAAATATTTTTTTCGGTTACCTCCCCAACTGGTGAAGTGGAAATGATTTTTTTAGAAACAAAGTTTTTTTCTAAAGTCAATATTTTCGGAGATAATCGCTCCAGAAGAAAAAAAAATTGGGGGCTTATAGAATACTTTAAAATAAAAAAATTTCGAACATAGGTAATCGACCCAGCCGGTTTTGAATAACTACGGAACCCTACACTGAGCATGGTCCGACATGCTCTTGGCCGATTTTTTATGGAATAGCAGGAAAGCGAGCAGACGTATCGCCTAATGGTAAACGATCACCGTCGCTCATGGACACCCGCAACACCCATGGTATTTATAAGTGCGTTGCCGACGTTTAAGATGGGAATACGCTCTTTTCTTGAAGGTTTGGAGATCGTTACGGTTCGGAAACACCACAGGCGACAAATCATTCCAGAGTTTTCTCGGTAGGTAACAAATACCCTATGTGCGGTACTGCGGTTGGACCCCCTACTATCCCCCACTAAATCATTCTATCCCCCACTCTACGAAAGTATGAAGAATGCTCGTTTGGTCTAAATGCACATATAAGCAGATACGGATATTAGGGATACGTAGCGGGCAATCTGTGTTAACAGCGAGTTTTGTGAACAAGTGTGTTTTCCCACGGACTGCACGAATATAAGATATAAAAATTATGGTAAACGTGTCGTGCCCGTCACTGGCCAAATCAAATATATGGCACTTTCAATCTTAAGTAATTATTATAACATAGTTGAGTAGAAAACATAGATGGGTATCATTTATTGACCGTTAAATTGTCGATCATTGGCACGTTTTATCATCTTGATACTTTAAAACCTAAAAGTTCAATGACCACGCGCCATATGATGTCAAAACGTTTCTCAGTCCATTATCACAAACATAATGACCATATTTCCGCGCATATTCAAAAAACTTCATTTCCTTAATGAAACAGGGATCTTAAACACTTGAATGGCGTAATACCGATAATTCGATACGCTTAGGACAAAACATGATTGCAAACCATGAAAGGCTTGTTATAAAAAAACACTTGAAATATCGGAAAGGACGGCCATAACATAAAAGACCCTTGGGACAGTGTACCTGTTTGGTCAATAAAGACAATGGAGTCGAGAGCTTCACTATCTTTTGTTTTATTGTTATATTGTTTGACTTGTTATAATCTCAAGTGTTTGGGATGCATTCATAAAAAGGACTTTAAAATAATAAAACGGTAAGTTAATCTTTATTGCCATGCGGTAAGGTCTAAGATCATATTTTGAGCATTGAGTGTTCTTAAGCATTGTCATTGTCACAATGACAAAAACTTTATTATTTGCAAAATGATTTATATTTATCGAAATTTGTTCATCTGTTAATTTTAAAAGTTCGTGATCGTTTTGGAGAACTGTTTAATGCATTCTATCTCAGTCACAATAATATATTGGAGCTAGTGCGATGGCCTGTACCCGTATAGTTCGTGAAATATACATTCTACCTACATTATAGTAAAAATAAACATTCAATTTATATTTCTCGTACTATACCATGAGCTACAGCGGAGTAATACTACATTTCAAATACCATGGCCCGATGCCACATAAAACTTTGAAGTGGCATCGGACCATGATATTTGGAATGGAGTATCCTAACGCGCGTTTACTTTCTATCCAGCTCCCTCGCGCTAATACGCAAGGGGCAAGGGTGAGCGGGATGAATCTAATGGTAGGGCTACTGATTTACTTATCGAGTAAGACCTAAAGTTACCGACGATAGTTGCAAAGTCACGGTACGGCTACTGCTTTATGTATCGAGTAAAACCTAACGTAAGCGATACTTGCCAACTCATGGTACAGTCAAAGATAAAATAAGGTGAACACAAAAATGTTCAAAAATATGTCCCAGTGCACTCTAATTCTGTGTAATAAGAACGTCGTAACATATTTATGAGCGGATTCTTTCCATACATATTTTGGCACTTGACTGTACGGCTACAGTAGCCGTACAGTGAGTATCGGTAATTTCCATCTCATGGTAGATGTTTAATATGCCAGTTATCAAGTTTATCGTATCGTTATGCACTTAAGGTCGAAACTTGGCAATCATTTGAAAAAAAGGGGTTCTGTGATTGGAAAGCAACCCTTTGCGCAGACGCAGCTGACCGGTAAGGGTTCTATTGTTAACATAGTAAGAGCTTTCTTGTAGTATTGACGGTTAATTTAAGTTTCATTTGAACTTAGAGCAGCTGTTAGTATATTTATTTTGTCATTTAAGTATGTCTATTTGTTGCAGGGTACCATAATATCTGATCGATGTAACCATATTATGTTTCAGCGCACTTATACAAGGGTAGATAGTATTCTGTTATATTTTAAGTGATTCCTTTAATGAAGGTTTGAATCGGGCTAAAAAAAATAATTAAAAGTAATTCGCGTATAGCACAAATTGAAAGATACTGTACACACTAAGTATAATTAAATTCGTATTATCATGTCATGACCATTTGTTATAAAATGTTTAACCCTTTAACGGGCAAGACTCAAAAAAATCGTAGATTCAAGCCTCAACGCTATTATATAGTACGAAAAATTCTGTACTGGAAAAAATGCAAAAGGATAGTGCTATTATGATGGTCGTTTTTGAGACCGGTGCATAAACTAAAAAATAAAGTAAAGGTGCACTTTTAAAGTAGAACTCTGTGCTATTGAACATTTCAAGCCCATTTTAGGCGGTGCAAGAACTATTTTTCTTTAAATTTGATCGATTGAGTATCTGCAATGTAACTAAAATTGCATGTAAATGGGTTCTTATAATTTGCAATACAAAGTCACTCAGTGTTAACAAGCCTAAGATTATTTTCGTTTAACATGTCAGGGCACCGCGAACCACGATCTCTGTCACACTTACGTACAAATTTACTAGTGCAACAGAGATGCAACATGTCGATGTGGTTTGCGGTAGACCCTCAGACCCGCATGATTCGCAATTCACATTGCGCCAACGAAACGACAGAAATTATTACTAAATAGGGTACTAGTGTAGTTTGTAGATAAGAAATTTATAATTATTTACCATTCGCTTTTCAACTGATTAGCTTAGCACATGATTGGTGCGACGGTATGTCGCCGCGAGATATTAACAAAAGAGGGACGGATAGTCTATCTCGCGGCGAGATATTGTCGCGCCAATCATGTGCTAAGCATAGGTACATACAATAATAATGTATAATAATAATGTATAATGTATAAACATGGACGTTTAATGCGAGATCAGTACATTCAGTACCATGATTTTGCAAGTATCAGTAACGTCAGATTTACGTAGTGCGAAACCACTCTTATTCATAAACGACGCCTTAAGTATTGTTTGTCCCTTTCGGTCTTAAAGACATATTGATAAGACCGTACGGGACAAACAATACTTAACAGCTTGCTAAGAGACGTTTATGAATAAGGGGTTTAAAGGCCTAACTTCCTCTCTATAAGCTATGTAGGTCTTATAGCAATGGCGCTCGGTTTTGTATAAGTTTGTACCACCACGTACGGTCGAGGAATTTAATTTCCAACCCATTTTGTACCTTGTCATAGCAGCTATATAATAAGACAGTCCTAGCAGCTTTCATATTGATTGTGACTGTGGCAAGGTACGAAATGGGTAGGAAATTAAATTCCTCGACTGTTCCACGCTAATATTATTTCAAATATTTTCAGGTGAGATACATTTTTAATATTAGATTCATATATCAAAGAAAAAATACCGATACGAAATATAATTATCCTGGCTTACTCGGACCTCAATAGCTGGGATGAACGCAAAGACGATAATAATTAGAATTTATGTATTTTTTGGAACACCCAAATTGTGTTATAAAATGTTGAGTGGGTCAAATCCCACCTCTGGCATTCGTAATACAGGGTGATTGGTAGTCCGATGCAAAGCTTTAAGGTGAAGTAAGTATAGACCATTTAGAACCATTTAAGCCATTGTTGTCTTTGACAAAGTCTTAACAATTTTTTTTTATCTTACTTCACCTTAAAGCTTTGCCACGGACTACCGATCACCCTGTATTACGAATGCCAGAGGTGGGATTTGACCCACTCAACATTTTATAACACAATTTGGGTGTTCCACAAAATACATAAATTCTAATTATTATCGTCTTTGCGTTCATCCCAGCTATTGAGGTCCGAGTAAGCCAGGATAAAAGGAAGGACGAAAATAATTGAAATTTATAACCGAAAATGTATAAAATAATACTGCTAGATCTGCGTATTAACTACTTAGTAAGGTACCGTCTTTTTTTAATTTGTAATCTATATTTATTGGAAAAATCAGCCCAGGGGCCCATTTCTCGAAAGCTTGTAACTTGTAATACAAGCGGAAGTCCTTATCTAATCAATAGTGTCAAAAAGAGACTTCTACTTGAACTAAAAGTTACAGGCTTTCAAGAAATGGGCCTCAATGGCCACAAACACTTTCTCGTACGATGGTTTCCAAATCTACGCTATAACTGTACAGTCATAGGCAAAGGCAAAATAAAGTGTATATAAAAATGCTCAAAAATATGCCTGCACTGTGCACTTTAATTCTGTGTAAGAACGTCGTAACAAATTTATAAGCGGATTAATTCTATACATATTTTTGCACTTGACTGTATACAATATTATATGGACACTTTATTTAGTATGTATTTTATCTTTTAAAGGCGGATTTTTTTTTATATTCCGCTTAAGGTGCGTTCAATCAAACCAAACAACCTTTAACATCACCCCTTTTATAGTAGCAAACCTGGTCTGCAATACTGTACACAGTTTATCTAACTAATTACATATCTACATTAAGAATTCTTCGTCTATTTTCGCCTACATGTGCACCGGAAAGCGATCTATCAATTACTTACATATGAACTCGAAGCGCGACCTCGACCTTAGCATTGTTTGTAGTTCACATGCACCAACAATGGAGTCGGAGACATATTATCATAAAAATATATATAGGCAAGCAATTCGTATGAAGAGAGACGGATTAAGGCACTGGCCTCACCGCGAGGTACTAAGCTATGAAGTCTATGAACTAACAGCTATAAACACGAACAAAAGATACGCACACCCGTGTAAATAAAAAAAATACGGCGATCCTCGCTATCAGCTATTATCACCGTCGGGCGAGTAGATATTGCCGTGTCTCTTTTTTAGTAGCTCGCGTTCTTTTTAGTCGCTCCCGGTGAGACCAGTGCCTAATGCTAATTTAACAAAGCAGACCCATATTTCACCATGATAACAGGTGCGACAATTGTAAAATATCACTAATACTGACGTCGTAGGCTACGGATTACTATCGGTCGGTTCATGTGCTTATTTGCCACCAATATAAAATAGTTACTAATAACGATTACATCGTTAATAAACTCCATTTTATGTTGGAAAGTCGTAACAATTGTTACAAGGCTTAGAACAAAATTCGTAAATTCTTCACATTGTCGTGTTTCTTGTGACAATTTGTAATTTTGCTTCGCTAAATAGTCGGTATTTTGGTAACAGTAGCCTATGGATGGACGCCTGCAATGGAAGAAACGGTAATTTTTACAATTGTCCCACTTGTCACCATGGTGAAATAGGAGCCAGGTAATGAACTTGATAGGTTGAACAGTTTTTGAATAACTACGGAACCTTACACTGAGCATGGCCCGACATGCTCTTGGCCGGTTTTTTAAAATCGAACTTATGTATACCCATTCGATTACTCCATAATGGTCGCGTTGCCACCAAGTCGGGGTCCCATGATGGAATCTTGGAAAAATCGGTTGAAGCCTGTTTATTTTTTTATTGTTTCAATGTTTTGGTACAATGATCTCATCATTATACATACAATCACATGATGATGTATAATGCAAATCAAATACATTTTGAATATACATACGACTTTTCAATACCTACGTGTAAACATAGTAAATACGAGTATGTATCTACAAAATAGATAGCGGAAATCTGGTTGCCAAGAAACTGCGCGAGGTAATTTTGTATGGAAATCAGGGTGTAGATACTGATAATAGTATATACAACTTAACTTAAGTAGATTAAATGTATGCAAGGCACCTTTTCCGGTTATATGTATGTTTACTCATTCTTTTCTGCTAAAAGTGTATATTTGACTCACTCGGATATTACCTGTACTTACTCATATAATGACTCATGACGTCATGAATAGCAATTAGATACGACTTCAATGAATACTGTCTAAAACTAGGTACATACCACCACATATTTACGAAGTAGGTACACTAGGTAAATATGTGGTGGTAAGATTTTTTTCATCGATCAATGTACCCGTGAATCATAATATTGACCAATAAATAAATAAAGACTAATTACTTGTGAGATTAATAACTTATTATAATAAGTGCAAGTAGTTTGCACCACCATGTTGAAAGAAGTAATTTTAGAGAAGGTTCCTTATTGGCTCCGCTGGATCAACTGTCCTGTTCGATGGCGTTAATTACGATCATCTGTCTTTGTCTCACCGATAATGCCTTGGTTAGAGTGACAGAGACAGATGCCCAAAGTTTACCGAAGTTCGCGGTAGGCGACGTAGACCGTAGTATACACGTGTAATCGCGCCCTATCAGTCTCGACTCGAGAATGACTAATCATAGCGTGATTATTCCCCAAATATAAATCTATTCCTATTTTGTAGCTTCGTTGTACGAAAACGAGTTCATTCGTAACGGATTTTTGGCAATCCTAGTTATAAATAGGCGACTCGACTTGGTGAGAAGTAGGGTGACCTCATTTAAATACTAGAATTGGCACAGAGCTCATTGTTAATTCAGCACCCCAAAATAATGATGTTCAGCAATCAAGGTCACTAATTTGTGAAGTTTGTTCTATTTTATGAAGTCTAGCTGTATTATTATTTTTATTACAATATTACATTCTACGGTTGGTTGATTTACCTATTATGTTTATTTGTGATTTTGTACTTATACTATACAGAGAAATGTTTTTGTATATTACAATACTTGATTTAACGCTAGTAAAATAACTCTAAATTTCAGGATACATTTCTAAGTGATTTATTATACTCACATTGGATGTTATTCTGCTATTTACATAAATATACCGTTACTTATAAAAGTTATAAAACATGGGGTTACAAAACCAGAATTAACAAAAATGAAATATCTAAATGAGTCCTCCAATGTGGGAGCACCATAGAGTACTCTAAATGTATGAAGAATAGCATTAATAATAGGTTTTTTTTATTTGCTTACAATAAGTAATGTATAGGTTTCTCAGTTTGAATGATTTGTTAAGGCTAACAAACAATTATGAACAAAGCAATTTTTCAACGTAAGCCATTAAGCTTAGCAGATATAAAAATTTAAAAATATCCACCAAATACTCCAAATGTATGGAGACTACTACCATTAATAATAGGTAATTTTGTTTTATTTGCTTACAATAAATAATATGGGTTTCTCAGTTTGAATGTAATATAATTCATAATTGTTAATCCACTCACTTGCTTCATGTAGCTTTTGTTACATGTCATCACTCTTTTTTTACATAGACATAGAGTCTATCGCAAAAATCAAAGCAAGTGAGTTGTTATAAAGGCTAACAAACAATTATGAACAAAGCAATTTTTCAACATAAACGATTAAGCTTAGCAGACATAAAAATATCCACCAATTGGTACCTATGACGTACGAGTAAACAGAATGATCGGGTCAAATCAATTCGTCGCAACCTTCGAGTTTGGCGTTGCAAACCGAATGTCAAGAGCTACATTTGCATCTTGCGTCCCACGACTTTGATCTAATAATATATCTGGGAAGCTTTTGGGATGTTTTGATTATGCCCTGGAACAGTAATGGTTTGTGTGTAAATATTTTGGACTTTGCGTGCAGTTACTCGTAGGTATACATTTTATACCAACCCTTTAACGAAAAATTCGGCACAAGAAAAAAATACAAAAAGATAGTGCTATGTAATAGAGGGTGGTCGTTTTTGAGACCAGTGCCCTATAAAGGGTAAAAATTTACATAAATCAATTCCCTTGAATATACTCAATATGTTATGACTTGACTTATGACAGCGAGCGGTCTTTTAAATTTACAATAAAACGTACCTAACTGAAATGATAGTATTAATAACACAAAGTTACAAAGAAAACAACAATTCATACTACATGTCTCCAAATTGCGTATTGGCAAGCGCGTATACAACAAATTAGCAATCTGTTCTTATTAGGCTTAACGGAAAATCGAAGCGTCTAGACTGTCTTAAACGTTAGCGCACATGTAGGAAACCTAGAAAACGGCTATCTATTAAATTGCGGCTTTTACTCTTTTTATTTTCGCCGACACAGTGCAGCCATCTCGAGACACACTTTTAAGTGGTTTAATTTTATGGATTGCCTTTATTACTCTTCATTGCTGTTTTTATTTCTTTCGTACCAGAACTACCTGGCCCCTATTTCACCACGGCGACAGGTGCGAGAATTGTAAAATGTCACTTTTACTGACGCTACAGGTCTCCGTAGGCACGGGTACCACTTAGATACTATGGGATGGACCATTGTGCTGGTTTGCTACCAATATGGCATTGTTTAATAAAAACGTTATTATTATATTGTTAAGAACCTACTTTATGTTTTACTATAGTAAGAAGTATATTTGTTAATCATTGACACGAGGTTCGGCAGAAATCCGCTACAATTGTCGTGTTTCTTGAGACAATTGTAATATTCCGCAAGAAAGTAGCTATTTACTGCTAATTTATTAAAGTTCTTGCAATACTTTTTATCTCAGTGGCAAATTAAATACACAGTTCGTACGCTGGTAAGCGGTAATCGTAGCCTGTGGACGCCGGCAATAGGAGAACCAGTAATCTTTACAATTGTCGGACGTGTCGCCATGGGGAAATAAAGCCCAGATACAGAATTGTCGTATTTTGCGTAACAATTTGAAATTGTGTTGGTGAATAAGTTATGAGGTAAATCATTTGGCGATTACACAATAATTTATTGACTTATACCTAAACAAAGTAGCAAAACAATACATAACTAACTACTTTAAAATGCCTACAAGTTACTTCTGATTTTCTTAAATTAATGTAGGTATATTTGCAAATTAGGCCAATAGCGTTATCTAAACTTCTTAAAGACTAATTGTCTGTATAATGTGATGTGATTGCATTAAGGTTTACAAAACGTCAGATTAACTGTGGATGGTATATAAGTATCTTAACTACACTTATTATTAATAAATAAAATATTTTTGTTACTTATAGGTAGATACATGTTAGAGAATCCATCCTAACCTAAAAGCAGCAATAGTTACAATAAAACTAAACTAAAGATTAGGTACTTGAGCCACCACGTTCAGCAGTTATCGTAGATGAGTTGACAGTATAACAGCGGCCCTACCGCGAACTTCAAAATCCGCAAACTGAGGATTGGTCTCTGTCATTTTAATGACGTTTTCGTAAGAGCGACAGAGAAAAGTCCTCGATATTACGATATTCGCGGTAGCAGGCCAGGGTGCTTCGACAATCTGCCAATCGCTAACGCTTAATCGTCAATCGGTAAACTGTCTTTGTCGCAGTAATATGAAAGAGTGATAGAGAGGGAAAACTAAGATACGCTACTAAGCATTTGGCAACTTGGCTAAGCAACCAGGTGTCATGTTACGAAAAAATATAAGGTTTAGAGACTGTCCTAGCTTATCCCAAATTATGGGAACACCACAAAAGCGGAAGTGGCTGTTTAGCTTATCTGGCGCGACGAGTTTGAGGCCCCACCTGCTTAACATTCGTATGGAAAACCCTTTAATTACGAACACAGGCGGACGAAAATAAATGTAAATTTTGTCCCATAGGTATACTTGTAATTAGTAAATCGCGGTAGGGGCGCAGTTCAATTGACCGCGTGGATTTAAACTTTCACGATTATCACTCATATTTTAAAGACAAACGTCTTAATCGTCTTAATTCTCTCGCCAGTCTGCCAGCTACCACGGGTGTAACGTCATGCCCGAAACGTCAGGATATAATTAAACGTGAGTTTACGCGATTAAGACCCGTTTGTCTTTAAAAGTAAGTCAAAAATAATCAGAATTTGTAACCACCTCAACTCTTCCCAATTCCCATGGGTGTCATAAGAGTCGAATAAAATGTCACTGATCATTCATTTATTAAAAATGGGCAGCAGCGTCATCATACTGGACACACTACTGCGATCGCCAATTCGCTTGCCCAAAGTGGTGATTATGCATAAGTCCCATAATTTCATAATACTGTATTATTGTACGCTGTTTGTTTCCCAATAATAAAGAAAAAAAAAATAAAAAAAAAAAAAACAAAAAAAAGGTGTAGGTATTCAAACCAAACCAGCATTCGCTATTCCAACCCCCTACTCTACGAAATCCGATTGTTACACGAAACGTGATTCGTTGATTTCGTAGAGTGTGGGATATAGGTATTATAATAGCGAATGCTCGTTTGGTCTGAAAAGTCTGATTGCACCCTAAAGTGTCCATGTGCAAGTGTATACATTAAATACATAATAGGATAGGCCTATTTCCAGAAGTGGGCTGAAATAGGCTGATGTGACAGTAAAAGAAATTGGTTCACGTAGATAGTCAATTTTGGATTTTTCCACAGTGACAATCAATATGAAAATTGCTAGGTAGGTTACCTTACCTACTTCATATTGTTGGGTAATAAGACTAATAAGTCGGTTCACAACCAAGAATCACTTAATAACAAATAGGTACCTACATGAAATTAATATAGCTCGTATCTCATTCTCGGGTCTAATTCATGAATTCAATACTGACAGGTATGACCACTATGACCAGTACAAAGTACAACGTGCACATTTATAGTGAGGCACTGACTGATTTTATAACTAATATACTGAGTATTGATTGTCAACACAAACACAACGACGAAATCGACGAAACACAAGTAGGTAAACAGACCATAATAATGAACAGTAATTGACCGTTATAAATTAATTAATGGATATTAGCTTTCCAATTTACTTATTACAATGAAACAGTTTTGATGCCAATGCCATAGCTAAATCGTTCCCAGGCACAGAATAAAATTCCTTCTCAACACAAATAAAATTAACGCTCAGATAAGTTCTAGTTGGGTCGCTAAATAACTAAAATATTTCGCCGGCCGGCTCGGTCAAAGCATGCAAAAAGCGAAAACAAACGAAACTCACTTGCAAATCCGTTACACACTTCCACTTAGTGACAACTCGTTCACAATATCCAAAGTTTTCATACAAGAAACCGGCGAAAACTAAAGTAGTTTATCACGAAATTTCACTTGTTTTGTTTACGTCGATGTGACAGTTCGAAGTTTACGCGCATGCGTGGTGACGCCCGAACGGCCGGCCGATGTTGGAATGACTGAACTCGAAATGAACGAATCGGAACGAGCGACCGCGGTCGGTGTTGCCCGCTTTGGCACAAGGAAAGTCCCCAAAATGTTACTGTGATGCGAAATCTAGTAACGGACATTCTTATTTTTTATTTATTATTAATAAATGACAAGCTGACTTATTGTAGAGATACAATTTAAACCAAAAGTATAACCTTGAAGTAGAGACTTTGTATAATGTAACAAATAAGAAATAAACAAGAGAAATATAAATCATTAGTTTTCATAGACTGAACTAAAAAATATTTACTTCAGTTACAGTATCGTATTATTCATTTTTATATTATGTCAGTTCAATAATGATGGAATAAGTAATAAACGAAGCCATAATCGTGATGTGATAATGATATTATTACCTAGATATTTCGCCTGCGTTTTTTCTACTCACTCATATGTAGTAAAAATCGTAATAAAATTGCGAGATCATAAAAATGTATACTTCATTACTCGACATACGATTTTACGATTGTATTCATTCTAACATACTTTTATCATATCTTTTACTTTACTTATCTGAATTCTTGCGCTGCTTATTGTTGCTTTTTTTTTGTACTTAACGATCATGTTATATATCTAAATAAAGTAATCAATTGACTAGTAATTACCAAATAACATAGTTATGTAGATCATGGTTTGTAGTTAGATATTAGTATTACTATTGTTACTAACGGATGTAACGGGGTATTTTCTCTGTAAATATGATTGAATGAGTGCGTTAAAATGTTATACGTGTTGCATAAATTATTACGTTATCTGAATTTTTTGTTGTTATTGACATTATCGTACTGTCATTTTAACAATAAACAGAATTTTTTAAGTACAGAAAATTCGATATTGGCAACATTATATTGAGTAAAGGAGAGAAAAATATAAGTTTATAGTAGTGGTGTGGTGGTTGAAGGGTGAATTGATGATGTGTGAGTGAGTAGGCGCATACGCATCTGTCGGCCCGAGAAGGGTGTTTGAGTGTTTATAAAAAAACATCAATGAGTTCCAACATTCGGGCCATATTTACGTAATTTTTATTATTTATATCTATCATACATACACATAATATAAAAAAAATATACGCATATGTATTATTAATGTTATTATACATTCAGGCATAGATACTTAGGTTCTTACTTAATACTGAACTGATATCTATTAGTGTGCACACAATATTTAACTTATTTATTGTAGCAACATCGAATAAGTAATTTACAAAGTAATTGAAATAACCTTATTGGTGTGCATACCTAGATGTCAGCTGAGGTTACAGACACTAGAAATGGAATAGTAGGAGTACACAGCGTTTAAATTAATAGCCATAATTAATTAATTGAATTCAAACAAACAGTAGGTTCGTAGTTCGTACTTATTTGAAATTGAAAATAGACAATTAGTTTAAGTAATTTAACCTCAACACGTATGCACTATCCACGTATACCTAAAGCAGACCAAGCACTTGCCAAGAGCAATCATTACCGGCACCTACCACATTGCACAAAATTCCTCCCGCCCGTGTCAGCCAAAAAACAACCGCTTGTATCGGTAATACCGTTCATTCCACATTCCCCTTTTACTATAGGTAGGTTGCTTATAGGTGTGGGGTTGGTCTTTTATTTTCAAACAGGATATCCTGGCAGGCGTCCCGTCGGTCGTTTCCGAGCATACGCTTCGTTAGGACGCAGTACTATAAAAAACCCAGCACGTGTAACGGACAAGTGGGTTGAAAAATAGAACTTTTTATGTCTGAAAATACCACATAAACACAAGGATGACGTTAACACAAAGGTTGATAAGGTTATACTCACTATTATTATTATGTGATGATAGATAGAGCATTACAAAGCACATTCGGAAGTCGAATATTGAACATACTTCTGATAATGTGTTATGTGTCCCACATATTGAAGATTCTGCTAAATTGAATGAAAGTTTCAAATCTGTAACCATACAAATTTGTGATTTGCTGGGTATCTGGATTTTTGGTAGTATTAAACAGTGAAAATCGAATACGGGGATCCGAAACTGTGAAGTTAATTAGGTAGTTTAATTACATTGGTTGCCAAATTATTTCGTGTGGATAAAAAACTTGTGTAATTCTAAATTATAATTGCCTACAAGTTATCTAAATGTACATATACTTAAATTACTAACCCCTGTTAAGAGGTTCGCCCGTATAGTATTTTATACTCTGTATTATATTATTTGTATACATTTCTTAAACACGAGTTTCTGTAAGTAGACGATGATTATTACGGCGTCTACATAGATTGTGTTTGTCGATACTTGTAGATTTAAATTATCTTTAGAAGACATTAGACATATCTCCAATGTGTCTGACCCATATATGAAACCTATCAACTCTGATATTTGCAGTGGAATAGTTGGCAACAGCCAGCCGAAACAGATACAGGGCAATATGACAAAAAAATGGGCTTTGTCAGTCTGAACTAGAATACCAAGCCTGAATATAACAAAACTTTGATATTTCAATTAAAGTGCAATACATCACGTCATAAGTCCATAAGAATCACAGTCATTTATTTACAGTTGTCAATTAAGTTGCATTATTTATAACGAATACCGTTTGATCCATACTGACATTAAAGGGTTCCTTTTAAATTTAGTACATTGAAATAATAATCGCTATTTTGCGAAACAATAAAATACTTAAATTTAAACAATGAGGAGCCGTGAACGACATTTGCTACTAACTATACTTATAATATTATTCATGTATACTCGTATTTCTGGTAGGGGAGCAGGGGGCTTATTGTAACAATTTTAGGAAAAAAGCGTATAAAACCGAGACTATACAAACAATTTCGAATGTAAAAGAATATCTTGAGAGACTAGCGATCTATCTAGCTTTTCAGTAATTAATATGGGAAAAATCTATGTAAATATTTAATCAACGGTCATTTAAAAAAAAATAGCCGACTGTTACAACTTACCCCGTGTTTGGGGCTTTTTGTAACAGTAATGGGGTACTTAGTAACAATAAAATAATTATTTGATTTGCTATAGTTTTAAGTATTTATTGATATTTTACAGAATTATTACACTTAAAATAGATAACAATACTAAGATAAACTTTGAACAAAACATAATTGTACTCCAATTTTGGAAAACTAATCAATATAATTATTTTCGTTCTTTTATTATTTTCACATCTTATTTTTATCTAATCTTATGAATAATATGGCAGTTTAAATCTTGCAGATTATTTAGATTCACAATAGTAATTATCAGACTTTTGGATATCAGTAATTATAATCTACATAACTATTTACGTGTACTCTGCATATGTCGCCTAAGTTGCCTAATGGCTAATAAGGCAATCTTAATCTCACTGACATTTTATAATTTTATTAGTAATGACCAGACTTCTGGAAATTAGTTTTATATTATATGCTTCGCATATTTCTTTATTATTTGAACTTAAGTATTAGGTTGGCTTAAGTGGTATATTTTTTGCAGAAATTGTAGGTAACAGCACATTGATATGCCAACTTTCTGACCTCCGCAGGCAGCAGTCCAAAATAGATGTCCGCACAGGTCAATAAATATGCAGATATTTTTTTTTCTTTTTGTAAGTTGTAACATGTTACTACTAGCCCCACAATTGTGTTACAACTTGTCCCATGGTGTATTTTTTAACAGAAACTACGTTTACAAAAAAACTACACAGCTTCAAGCAAAACACGGTTTATAAAATTGAACTGTAATAAATTATCTAACATTTTTGTAAAGACGCAAATAATAATCTTTTAAAACATTGCCAAGAAACAAAAATTTACAAAAGATTTTTTTTCCAATACCTGGCGGAATCGGAGCGCGTGCTCACGACCTCCCTCTGTGTCGTCCGACGGGTCACTGGCGGTGCCCGGATAATAGATTACCTTATAAGGATTGTATAAAGTCGAAAATTGTCCAATGAAATGTTCGTTAAGTAGGTAAAAATTGAGTGTTACTTCTTACCCCTGCTACAACTAGCCCCCAGCTCCCCTACAGTCAAAGATAAAATAAGGTGTACACAAAAATGTTCAAAAATAATATTTTTGAACATTTTTGTGTACACCTTATTTTATCTTTGACTTGGGACATATTATGTCCCAGTGCACTCTAATTCTGTGTAATAAGAACGTCGTAACATATTTATGAGCGGATTCTTTCGATACTTATTTTGCACTTGACTGTACTACAATTTAAAATAACCTTAATTAAAAATAAACTAACAGAATAGGGCCTCAAATATATTCGATATGACAAACTCTTCCTCATCATAGGCACGTGGCCCGTGGATAGCTTTAAGGTTCCTTTATCGTAGTAAATATCGTCAGATAATGGATGGTACTCGAAAATTGAGGTACTAAATGAAACCCCAGTCTTCAGACATTATATATCCCTATTTGGTATCCACAATCCACAAATAACGTTTTGTCTTTGACCTTTTCGGGATAACAAAAAATTTCATCTATCTAGCAATTCAGGACAATCAGAACTACAAAAATGTAGTATTAAATACTGACGGTATTATGAATGTAGCATTTTTAGAAGGATTATTGTGGCTTTTCTCAAATAATTAAATATCAAGTTCCAACAAATTTACGAATTAATTGAAATAATCCTGTTTTTGTATCTATGGCAACACTGGCAAATCAAAATGCGCATCGCGGACTATGCGCAAGAGATGGCGTTTGAGTTTATTTCCGTTCATCCATGGATTTCAAAAAATCAAATAGACCAATGGCGTTCCGTAATTTTGACGTAAGCAGAGTTAGTAGACCAGACAGCAAAATTCAGCATAGCAGAAAGCACGACACAACACAACTCACCAGTCTATTCCAATTCCAGTTTTAAAGCGTTAATAGACGTTCGAATATGGTCCACTCCGCACCGCGAACTTGGTCCGGTCCGTACGTGCGCTCGACTCGCCACACCATCGCACCGTTCAAAAACGGTCCAGTGCTTTTCGTGCTACTAGACAGTGATCACGTCGATATGCCGCTGTTAGTTGTGGCAACCATCGTCGCTACAACACCAATTCATAAGCAGAAAAAAAAGAAAAGAATGGGCAAAATTTTATTTAAAAGACAGAGAGTCATGTAGTCATATGCGACTTATTAGAGACCTCGATGACGAAGATTTTCGTATATATCTTCGCATGAATTCTGATGCATTTGCTGAATTGATTGCATAAACGCGTATTCTTTCTGGATTAAATGATAAAAAAAATATTTTTGTTAATATTTAATGCTTAATTGTCGATACAAAGCTGACATCGAAATTAACTTTTTTGTGAGAGTTAAGCTAATTGGGTGTCCCTAGAAGTGAAAATTCCCAAATACTCGAAAATTTACCAATTGTTTCTTTACTTTTAATTAATTACCTACAAGTAAGCGCTGTACGGTGCGGTGGCGCCGTCCACTCGAGCGAACTTGGTGCGGACCGCACCAAATCCTGTGGGAAAACCATCGAACCGACCGCACCGACAATAATAATAATAATGTCGGCGGACCGCTAAACACACCATCGAATTTGGTACGGAGCGGACCAAGTTCGCGGTGCGGAGTGGACCATGTTCGAACGTCTATTAACGCTTTAATAGTATAGTATTTTTTTATAAATTGTGACTGTGACTGAAAATTATGGTGAATATGAGCGTTTCATTCATAAAGTTGTGTAGGTAGGTGTGTTGAAGTTTCTAACGCAGTGATTGGCATAACAACATTGACGACAGAACAGAAATGACAGAATGCTACTTCTTTTATTTTGATGAACCGAGTACAAGAGCATCGTGTCCTGCTTGTCCATGAACTTATTACATAATTATATCAGGTATGTATTTAATTTAGTATTTTAGCGTAATATAATTAATGTATTGTCTTCTGCCGCATCGCATATGTGTGTGTAACCATTAGTCAGTAAAGAAATAAAAAATAACCTAAAAAACTTGTATAATTCCATAATCAGTAATCACGCACTTTAAGTTAAGAACGCAATCTTGGACATCTTGGTTTAATTACGAACTTGAAACCTTAAGGTTAAACCTTGAGTTCACATACATTAAAATTTAGTTATTTATTAGTATTGACGTAAAACTACCTATATCTGCGAACGTGTTTCACAATGTGTCAAAATTTTTCAAATTCTCTACAACCTGCTGACGAAAATGGTAGTCCTTGTTTTGATGAAAGAGAGAGAGACTTAGGTCCTTATTAAGTTGTGCCATCGGGGCACCCAGGCGTTCAAGCGGGAGCTCAATGGAGTCCAATTCCAATCTCCCAAAAAAAAATCTAGTTGTGTCTTGAAATACCTACAACGCGGCTCAAATACACACAGTAAGTACATTTGTGGTGCATTCAGACCAAACGAGCATTCCCTATTCTATCCCCCACTCTACGAAATCAACGAATCACGTTTTGTGTAGCATTGAATTGCGTAGAGTAGGGGGTTAGAGTAGCGAATGCTCGTTTGGTCTGCATGCACCTTAAGTAGATACTCGTATAACTAATTGGGATAACATTTAGGATTTAGGCGCCAGTGGCTGATACAGTCCAGATAATGTGTCGACTAGGTACTTATTGTGTCTTAATATGGCGACTGCTTACTTTAGTCATGGATGTGACCTTGACCCTAAGGGCACTCGCCCGTCTTGGATGTCGAGTCTTGGACTTGGAAGTTGGAACTACCATCCCTGCTTTGATGATGCCTGATCTCAGCAATTGCACAGTTCATAGGTTAGGTACGCTTTAGCGTTATGTTATGACATAATACCTATTGTGTTTTTTAGGGTTCCGTAGCCAAAATGGCAAAAACGGAACCCTTATAGTTTCGCCATGTCCGTCTGTCCGTCTGTCTGTCTGTCCGCGCTCCGCAGCATAGCTCAGTGGCCGTTAAAAATATTTTTCGGGTACCTCCCCAACTGGTGAAATAGGGATGATTTTTTTTATTTGCTGTAATCCTATAGTGTAGGGTATCATTGAATAGGTCTCTTAAAAAAATAAGGGTGTCAAAAGAAACTTTTTTCTAAAGTCAATATTTTCGGAGATAATCGTACCAGAAGAAAAAAAATTGTGCCCCCCTCTCTAACTTTTGATCCGTGGGCTTATAGAATACTTTAAAATGAAACTATTTCGAACATAATCGGCCCAGCCATTTGTGAATAACTACGGAACCCTACACTGAGCATGGCCCGACGTGCTCTTGGCCGGTTTTTTATATTAATTTTAATTGTGCCATTTAATTTTATCAACGGCATATGTAAATACTCTTAGTTTCTTTATCATCGGCCGACCTCGCTTTTATTACCTAGAAAACATAAAAAAATCCCAAATAAAATATCGATTTAATCAATCCCTTTACGCAAGAGCCCCGAGATGGGAAATCTAAACATAGAATTTGTTCCCACTCAAGGTAAGGGCTACAAAAAAGGTAGCCCTAGGGACCCACTTGAGGTGACTTGAGTCCCAATTATTAGCCCGATAATGGGATTTGACTGCCACGAAATTCCCGAAATGCAAGAATCCAGCGTAACTTGATCTCAACATTTCAATAAATTGTTTGCAACTAGGGTTCACACTTAAACTGGTTTTAAGTGGGAGGCTAGGGTTGAGAAAAGGCGTTGTTTGCGCTACCGAGTATTTTTTTAGGATCTTGAGACGCCAGGTAAACAATTAATGATTTTTGGGCTGGCAGTATGCCTTTCAGGTAAATACATAAGAGCGAAGCAAACAACCGTACGGAGTTTACCAGTTAATAATTATCTACTGTCACGTGCACATTGGTAATAATGAGCAGCTTCTATTATTATTTTCAGTTTTAGTTTCATTTAAATTTTCTTCGGTTACCGCGAGGATTACACATGAAATAAAACCATGAAAACGGATAAACTCGCGTAAATTAACTAATTTTTCATCACACTTGCAGTGTGGTGAAAAATTAGTTAATATAATACGGATAAACTCGCGTATATTAACTAATTTTTCACCACACTGCAAGTGTGATGAAAAATTAGTTAATTTACGCGAGTTTATCCGTTTTCATAGTTTTATTTCATTTAAATTATTGAGTTATTCTAAAGTATGTATACTCGATTTCAAATACCATGGCCCGATGCCACTGCAAAGTTTTATGTGGCATCGGGCACGGTGTTGTTTTGTTTTTGCCCATAAAATTTACTCTGAAAAATCGTAAAAGCAAAACAGAATAACCCTTACACTGATTACCCCTGCTCGCGCCGTGCCTCGTTGAAATTCTGTTGCATCTTACATTTAATTTTATGCAAAATATTAACTTGGAAATTACTTTGCTCAGTTCAAAGGAGTTTATATTATTCCTGGAAATTCTATCAGAAAACACTGAGAGTAAACTTATTGGGGCCGTTTAATGAACTCTTTTTAGTAACAGATTGTATTTCTAAGCATGTGCTATTTAGAATAGAATTTTAAAGGGGTTTTTAACGAGACACGGGGCATTCAGTTGCTAGTTCAAAAAATACAAATTCAAAATTTATTTATCAGAAGTACATTAAAGGTGTTAATTATTAAAAAGATCCTTGTATTCAGCAAGCAAGCATATATATAAATATTTCAATGCTATAGAATAACAATTTATAAATTAAACAGAATGTCCAGGTCTACTACTATTAATACAAATGTCACAAAAAAATATTATTATAAATTAAATAAATAAAACAATAGTTGATAATGAAGTTAAAACAATATGAAACTATAGAAAATAATACCGCGTATATTAAATGGAATTAATATATTAGGAATAGCAAAAAGCACAACACATTCGGCAAAGCCGTAAAGGGAAAGACAGATGGCATAAAGATTTGACGCGTGACATAAGAGTCATATCAACTGGCCAGCTATGGTGATAGGACTATGTTTATACTCTTCCAACAGAAACTGATCAAGTCTTCAAGGTGACCCCGTATTGTGTCCATGGGAAGCATACAGTGTGTTTTACATGAGCTGCGCGGCCGTGATTTTAACGCAATTTCAGTTTCTATCCATCCTGCTCATGCTCACGTAGGTATTGGTGCGAGCGAGAGGGATGGAAAGTAAGTCCGCGTTAAGCTCACGGTCATGTAAAGCAGACAGTTCATTGCTCCAAAGAACCTTCTCACGAAACATTTTGACATTGACAAAAGTTAGACACATTACAAGATCTGATATCAGTCGAATTTTTCGTTTAAAATATCCATCTCGACAAACTTTTATACCCGTCCTTTTACTATAATGCGCAATTTGCGCCAAATTCCTTGAAATTCTTCGACCCTCGGAATTTGCTGAATGAGACGCGACAGCCAAGATGGCCGAGCCAGGTAAAAACTCTTTGTAGAGCCATCATTGTATAGATCGGCTGTATTCCACTTTGTAATAGTGGACAATATTTATGACTAGTATAGTTGTAAAGGTAGTTTTTTTTTGATGTTTATGTGCACTAATGTGCAGTCAAAGACAAAATAAGGTATATACAAAAATGCTCAAAAATATGTGCTCTAATTCCGTGTAATAAGAACGTCGAACGTCGTAACATATTTAAGCGGATTCTTTCGATACCTACTTATTTTTGCACATGACTGTGCTACATTTTAGATCAAGGTGAGACTAAGATCGACAGAGGGCCAGTAGCCCTGTCATGAGCGGCCGCTACGTTATTAACGCAGACTTTACTTTCTTTTTTTCTCGCTCATACTCGTTGACGTAACCAATAATCGTAAAAGTACGGTTACGAAAGTAAAGGATACGTTAGGTTTTATTCGACATGTAATGCATATTGCATTCTATCGCACTCGCATTGTAGCCGTACCTACTATGACTTTGCAAGTATCGGTAACGTAAGGTTTTTCTCGATACGTAAAGCAGGACATTGCGCTCGCTCCAATACGTTAGTGCGAGCGCGATAGAATGCATTAGGTATCGAGTAAAATCTCACGTATCCTTTCCTTTCCAATTCATGATACGGCTACTGACATATTGGAGTGAGCGCGATGGCTTGCTTTACGTGTCGAGTAAAACCTTACGTTACCGATACTTGCCAACTCAACGGATACCGGTATACCTAAGCCATGTCACGAATCGTCGTTAAACGTGCATAATACAGCCCTAGATGTCATGTCGCAATCATGTGGGACGACGGATTCCATCTGATCGCCTACATACCAGTGGCCTATTTCACCATAATTACAAGTCTGACAATTGTAAAATATCACTGTTATTGACATCACAGGCCTCCGTAGGCTACGGCTACCGCTTACTTTCGGACGGTCCATGTCCTTGTTTGCCACCAACATAAAATTATTATTAATAATGTTATTATATCGTAAATAAACTACTTTTTATTTTCCGAAACCCGTGACAATTGTCGCGAGGCTTAGTACAATTTTCATTAAATCTTGACATGTGGTTCGGCATATGTCGGAATTTCGCTACAATTGTCGTGTTTTTGTGACAATTGTAATTTTGCTTCGCAAAAAAGTAGTTATTTACTGCTGATTTGTTAAAGTTCCTGCACTACATTTTATGTTGGTGGCAAACAAACGCACGGCCCTTCCGTTGGTAAGCGGTAACTGTAGCTTATAGACGCCCCCGATTGGAGAAACAGAAAATTTACAATTGTAGCACTTGTCAATGTTGTGAAATTGGGGCCTGGGGTCGTGCGAAATATTCGCATTACGCGTTTGAATATAATTTGCATAGAACTATAAGCTAGGAATCGAGTACGAGTATAAAGTTGCCGCCAATTGAAATTGCAAGCAATTAAATGAAACCAATTTAAAATTCCGTTATAAGTACAGTCGAGTGCATTAATATATAGACACATTTGTAAGGGATAAGTATGGAGAAGTGTATATGCCCTTGACTGTACGTTACTTATGTTTTAATACTTTTAATTTTAAATATTTGGTTGTAATTTTAATGAGTTGTGTATTTAATTTTAATTGTAATGTATTATGTGAGTTTTCGCAGGAGTCCGCTGGATGCGGGTGGCATAGGACCGATCATTGTGACAATCTTTGGGGCAGGCCATGTTCAGCAGTTGGCGCGTGAGTGACGAGATATAATGATGATGATGATGATGGTGATGATGATGTAAGTTTTTGCCGTGTGATGACAGCAGTAAGAATAACATTTGTCACCACCACAACTCTTCCCTTGTGTTGTAAGAGTCGACTAAGGGTTTGAACTGTCATTGATTAGATTATTCTTTGATTTAATTGATGACGGGCAGCGTCATCATAATGGACACATTACTGTGATCGCCAATCCGCTTGCCCAGCGTGGCGATTATGGGCATTTACCTAGTTAATACGCATAGTTAATAGGAGAGGCTTAAGTCCAATAGTGGACTGAGAAACGCTGATGATGTAATTTGAATAAAGTTATTGGACTGAATTTCTGTTTTTACTTCAAATACCAAAATTTCCTAGAGCGTAAAACTAGCGTTATTCATACTCAAACCTAATTGGAACCTATTTAAATTAACATGATTTTTGTGACCTTGCACAGTTCATTTACCTAGTCGGACATGCGTTGTCTACTGCTACTGATAGCTGAGTTGGGCAAAAAGTAATCTGATTCTACTCTTCTGTAAATTCCATTTTTAGGGTTCCGCGAATTCTTCCGCAACTTCGATCAACGCGTCTCTCTTACGCTTGCAACTTTGTACGTATACGTGTGACAGGGAGGGAACACTTCAATCGTGGTTCGCAGATACTCTGTATTCAAAACAAAGGCTAAAAACTGAAGGATTACCGCCAACTTAGTAAATCGTAATAATACATTACGACACAAGTGCGAGAAACATGAAATTCGAAACGAGTGGCGATGTTTTAAAACACGACCGGTAGGGAGTGTTTTAAATCGGCACGAGAGCTCGCTCTAGAGCCTAAAAAATGCACCATCTGTACTAAAAAATATATTTTTAGGACCGCGAACTTCGATCGACGTGTCTCTCTTGCACTTGCAATTTCGTACGTAAGTGTGACAGGGAGGGAACACTTTAATCGTGGTTCGCAGATCCTCTTTGTACAAAGGCTAAAAACTGAAGGATTACCGCCAACTTAGTAAATCGTAAAGAGTCTCTACGATTTACTATGTTGAACAATCTATGTTTGCTTTTTTTTTTTTTTTTTTTTTTTTTTTTTTTTTTTTTTTTTTTTTTTTTTTTGTTTGCTTTTGCATAGAAAATCGACCCTTTCACCAAATTCTTACTGTATTTGTTTTAAAAGCTCTCATGACAAATTAATATTATTTACTGTAAATTTGAGCTTTCTATCTTTGTTATCCTCTGAGATATGTTTCTTTGATTTATTTTCATAAAATCTTTTTTTTTTAATTATGGCTAATGCGTTTAACTGGAATTTTTAGATCAATAACTATACATGTACCTATAGTAAGTTGAAAAATTATTTGACCGGGGTTTTTAATTATTTATTTGAGTCGGGAAATATTATTTGACCGACCTACCGTTTACTTACGACATTTTGTTTTGCATCACATATTCTTGAAAAAAAAAAAACTTATTAGTGCCAATAACGATCTTGGCTAAAAGTATAAGGCACAAAAATCTTCAGTATTTTTTCCACGCATTTTAGCAGAACGGTAACTATGATTTACTATATATTATTACTACATACATACATATATTATTACTACATATATTTAATTTAATACAAAACATTGAGGTGGTGGTGGCTTCATACTAGAAAAAGGAAAAATAAAATCTTAATTGATACTTAACTATTTATCAAATAATAATTAGGAGTTAATTGATTAGTTAACTATCAATTAAGGCTCAGTTAAGCCTCTTTTTCCATTTTCTTGAATGAAGGTATTCCACCTCAAATACACCTGTATTTACGTCGGACGTCGGACGTAGTCGGACTAGGACTAAGGAATCCTTTCCGTAGCAGCAAATTCCCAAATTAGAGTAAAAACAACATATCTCAAAAACTATAACAGATAGGTACTTTGGTAAAACAAAAATCGTTGAAAGAATTTATCAATATGCAACATCCAAATTTTCTGAATTTTATGTACCGTATCTAATTTCGTGTTCCAATTCAAATTAATTTATTTTTGTCAACATAGGTGTATGGCGTACAAAATGTAAAAAAAATATAGGTAATAAAATAAAAATAACAATTACACCTAAATATTTTTTTTGTATAAATATATATAATATCATTTTTATGCATATTAACACTAAATTCCATATAAAAACAGGGAACATAAAATAATCATAAATTATGAAAGAAATGTCAACTTTTTTGCTTACAATATTTAATTGAGGCAAACTGGATATAGTTTCTCCACATAAGGAAATATCGCATATGTGATGACATTCAGGAAACCGTGAAAATTTAACTATGCATTATGTGCTGACCTATTTTAAACATGCAGCCTGTTAACGTATAAAATTCCGTATTCATAAATATATCTATCAAAACATCAGCAACATTTCAGTGAAAATGGATTCCACCTATACTGTCCTGCACCTTTATAATTTTAAAGATTTCAATCAATATGTTTGCTGCCATCATTCATCATCATTTCAGCCATAAGACGTCCACTGCTAGCCATAGGCCTCCCCTTTGGAACTCCACCTATACCAGTTGTAAGCGACCTGCATCCAACGTCTCCCGGCTCGGCTCCTTCATAAGATCGTCTGTCCATTTCGTGGCTGGACGTCCTACACCGCATTTGCCAAACCGATATCTCCACTTGAGCACTTTTCGACCACATCGGCCATCTGCTCTGCGTGCAATGTGGCCTGCTCATTGCCAGTTCAGCTTGCTAATCTGGAGGGCTATGTTTGCAGTATTTTGTCCGTAAACTTTCATGTCACCTATGTCACTTCACACTTATCGCGAGCGTATTTAGTTATTAGCTGTTATGGGACTTATGGGAAAACGTTTTACGCTCTGCCGTACGCTGAAAAAAAAACCCAATTATGATACCCTGAGCGTGAAGCGTCAACTGGAGACTTAAATAAACTTAAATTAAATCCTTCTTCCAACCCCCTCTTAATCCATCTTTATGTCAATTAGTCCGTTAGCTTAAACACTAATTATACTACCTGTCTGTAGTAACTAATTAGTTTTACAATTTTGTTCTAGTCTAGACCAAATAAAACTCGCTAGAGGTTAACTCTGAAAATAAGAAAAGGGAAACTAAAAAGAGCAAAAGTGCTAATTGAAACAAGTAGTTTCAATTACGTTTCAACGTTAAAATTCTAAGAATCCAGCGTTTAATTAATCCAAATGGAGGTATTTTTGTAGATGGACTTTTCAGTGACCTAAGTACGCCAGAATCCGTAGGTAAATAAGTAGTCATCATCATCATATCAATCGAAAGATGAACATAGGCCTCCCCCAAAGATTGCTACAATTACCGGTCCTGCGCCACTTGCGTCCAGCGGGCTCCTGTGACCGTCACTAGGTCATCAGTCCACCTTGTGGGGGGCCTACCTCGCTGCGCCTTCCGGTACGTGGCCGCCACTCGAGAACCTTTCCGACCCTGTGGCAATCAGTTATATTATACGTGCAATGTTATAATTTATAATTTGTACGCCATTAGGTAAAGCACAGAGATCTGTATTTTAAAAATAAGACCATCATTTGTACCACCTGTGTTTCACAAATAAATTTTTACTTTACTTATATTCCGATATTGGCCGCGAACTGCTATCAAGACTACGGTATTTATAAGCACACGTTATATTATACATATTATGTTTGTAATACGTACAAAACTAGTAGTACATTTACAAATTCCGCATGCGAAGCAGTACGTAATAGCAAAATGTTGACATGGTTGATTGCCGCACAAATTGTGTCAGGCGCTATACACATTTTCGTAATACTAGGATAATTATTCAGTTTTTTTTAAACAAACCAATGCTTGAATGAATGGTAGTACAATTAACTCATTGTAAAATAGAACTTCCCAATATAAGAAATCCTAGACCAATTTAATTCAAATCTTTATACATTTAACTATCTTCTATTTTTTACGTAATTTACCTGTTTAATCCATCCAATACTAAACTTGCTTTTGTTATTCCTCTATTGTAGTCTTCAGAAATTTAATGACCGAATGGATATCACTTTGTTTAATGGAAATAAAGATTCGCAACAATTATCTACAATTTTAAGTGAATTTCACATTCACTCTCGTCAAGCGTTCACTTATGCGTAACATTTAGATTTCCCCTTTTTAACGGTTTGTCTTCCGAGACAATTTCTCAAATTGGCACCACTTCGAGCATTCTGACGAGTATGAGGTTTCTTTGGTTAGATGCTCTTGCTTCGTGTTTTGAATATAAATAGTCTAGACAGCCAAAATCAATACGGTAAGCTGGCAAATGACGTAAGGTCCTTTGGTACATACAATCGAGATCGGTTATGGGATATATGGAAATGCGTATACTTCTCCGAAAATTTATTTATCCTAGTGGCACTTTACCTGCTATTCGCAAGCACTATTTTTTATTTCTCAATAGGTAGTTTGGTTTCCTTGAAATGTCTATAGAACAATTCGCATGAGTGTGGCATTTGTTTGATTTCATGTTTGCCTAAGATCAGCTTTATGCTTGTGAGATTTTACGTGAGTTGTAGAGACGGATGTATTAGCAGAAATGAGATAGTGCTATTTACCTCTCATTCCTTAGTGTACAGCTCCGTCTTTACAACGTATGTAAAAACTACAGTAGGTACAGTTGAAATTCCAAATATAAACGAATTTTAATGTGAACGAGTGGCAATTTTAAGTACGCAAAGTTGTTTTTAAGGTGCATTCAGACCAAACGAGCATTCGCTATTCTAACCCCCTACTCGACGAAATTCGATCGTTACACAAAACGTGATTCGTTGCTTTCGTAAAGTGGGGGATAGAATAGCGAATGCTCATTTGGTCTGAATGCACCTTAAATTGTTAATTTATTCCATCGTTGACAAGGTTTATAGACTATTTGCAGACCGTATTAAATGGTCTACTCCAAATTGTCCATTTGTCAGGTAAATGTTGTTGTTAGTTCGTTTTATTAGAAAACGAGCTCGTAAGATGCTCCAATTTCTACCTAAATGCCTTTGCCGTAGGCGGTAAAATGATGTCAAAACATTACAATTTACAATACAATAAGTAATTCAAAACGAAGACTAGGTACCCGATCTTATAAACGTAGGTACAAAAAGTAGCCAAGTCGCCGTGTTGGAAATGAAGTGCGATTTCCTCAAGTACTACCTACTTAACCGAAAAGCGACAGGTAAAATAATTAGATTTAATTACTAAATAGGTTTGCACATATAACGTATCAGCTTCCTGTAGCCTCGTAAGACCGACCGTCCTATTTTTAGGACAAATAAATTAATTTACTCAAAACGATCCATGGCTGGTCCTAAAATCAGAACCAGCCCTAAGAGGTTTGCCGCGTGGTGACGGCAGTAAAAATACATTTGTCACCACCCCAACTCTTTCCGCGGGGTGTCGTAAGAATCGACTAAAGGATTGAAATATCCCTGACCATTTTATTGAAGATTGATGGCGGGCAGCAGCGTCATCGTAATGGACAGAATACTGTTATGCTATTCTCTTATTCATACATTCGACGCTGCGTTCATCAACGAGGTCGACGACGAGACAGCCTTCACTTCGACGTCGAGCGCAGCGCTGCGAATAACGGTATTCATTAACGTAGAACAGCTCGTCGTCGAACTGTAGGCGGTAACTCTCGACACAGTGAAGTTCCAGCTCACGCCGCATTCGTCGCCGAGCGCTAGTGTTGTTTAAAGTGCATTAGTGAATACCATTTTTAGGCTCGACGCTGCCGCAGCGCTGACGCAGCGCTGATAGCAAGGCGGTTTCCTTAGTGAATAACACTGCTGCTGCTGGTGATCGCCAACCCGCTTGCCCTGCGTAGCGATTATGGCCATTACCTCCTAATATGCATAGTTAATAGGAGAGGCTTATGCGTCCATATGCTTAGCAATAGGAGGGGCCTACGTCTAGCAGTGGACTGAGATAGGGTGATGATGGTACGAGGTATATAGGCGAACGTGTAAACCAACATAATACTTTTCTAAAGCCCACAATTTTATTATAGTCTAATACCCGTGACCTAGCTATATTTAATTAAGCCCGAAACATGATTAACAATGTAACGATATATGTGGATAATAGCAAGACAAAGCACCCCGTGCGAGGGCCGCGTGCAGATTGGAGAGAATAATTGAAGCTACGTAATGGACAGAATGGATACTTGGGTATCTTCCCTTGGGATACTCATTTTCCTGTAAGAGGGAAATTGCTATTGAGCTGGTTAAAAGTAACCCCCTTTTTCATAAACGTCTCTTAACTTACCGAGCCTCTAAGTAGGTAGATACCTACCTATTATATTTGTCGCTTTATATCTTATAGACATAGTGACAAGACCGAAAGGGACGAACCATACTTAGCGGCTTGCTTATTTAGGAGACTTTTATGAAACTTATTTTATAACTTTATGAGACTTACGCCCGTAAGTGTTTAAAGATATTTGAAAAATATTTTTTTATGGCGATGGTGAACTCTTGAATCTGGATGTGGAATGAAATGGAATCAAGAAGTGAATGAATCGTTTAAAAATGTATATAATACTTATAAATGAATGGCTATACATAAGAGAGGATTCAGACGATTTAAACAACCCTAAGTAACCAAAAATAAATTCATATTTTCTAAAAATGCTTTAAATTTTCATGATTCTTCGTTTAATTTCATATTCACCGTCGTTAACCTAAACGACAAATATTTTAGTATCGAAAGAATAATATCGTGGTGACTGTAGTGACAATTTTACTGTCTTGATAGTACAGATTTTAATCTTAAGTCCAAATTTATAGTAACTATGTACGTGACTTTGCAGACAGGCAAGCACCAGCGCGGTAAGTTACGTGCATGGACCATAGATCACTTACATAATGAGAGCATGAAAAGCGAATTTGTGAATATCTGCAGTCACTTTCAAATGTTTTATTATAATATAATACGATTTTAAACACAACAGTCTCGTGAGACTCATTCATACTAAAATTATATTTCACGCGGGTTTCACGTTTTTAAGTCTAAAAATCTTCAACATGTTTCGCTCCGTGTATGAGGAGCTTTTTCAAGGGGCAATCGCTATGGCATAAAATGCGATCACTTATATCATTTGCGTATCAAGTCAACACAAATTACAAATCGATGGTTGTGTGACTCAACCTCGTATGTCCAGGATGTATGACTCATCCTCGTAAATGAAATGTATGCTCGAAATGTATGCATTTTGTATAGAAACATATTTTTCTGACACAACCTCGTAAGCCTTTATATGAGGTTGAGTCACACAGTCAGCGAAATGTCACTAAAACAACAAACCATAAGAATCAACAACCATAAAATTAATGATTCAGAAAAACGTTTGTAAAGATTAAAGTTTTTTTTTACATAAGTGTGATACGCATGAACTACCTAATTGGAACTTAAATCACTGACCCCAGTAGTAGTAAAAAAAGGTATTTGTAATTTTGTATGTTACAAACCTCCCCGCAGAGATCTCTACATTGGGAGTTGTCAACATAACTACTCAAGCTGATTTTCCCACAAAATTGTTCGAACAACGACTTTGTCCGGCTATTTTGTTTACAGTTCGCTATTGGTTATCCCGTTCCCGTTGAACTGATCAACCGGATAGATAGATATCCAAATGTATGTTATAGAAAGTGAAACGGAGACCTACATTTCACATCTTCATTCTGTCTCATTTGACTCTTACTCCCACACGGCAGTGGGCACTTTGACACGTAATTTATAAGGGGTCCAACAGTGAAGAGTGAGGCCGGCTGCTAAAACCGCTGCAGCTAAACCAGAAGAGTAAAAGCGACAGTGTACCGCGGCCATCGCATTCATTACTATTACAGTCACACAACAAACAGCTATGAGTGTCTAGCTCACTCATCAGATACTGTCATCTTACTCTAGTGCTAAGCCCGTAAGCTTCATAAGGAGGAGTCTGAAGGAGATTGTCCGAGGGATGAACTCGAAAGACAGGAACAAGAGACCGCCTCTGGAGGTTTCTTGACTTTAATCCAGTCTCAGTGTTTCAACAAAGTCTTTAAAGGATATAAGCGGAGTATACGTAAAGTTTTGGTGAGTTACTGAACAAAAATGAAAGTTTCCTACAACCCTGTCTTCGTCCCTTGATTAGGTACCTAGTGTTTTTTAGTTTTGCCCGAACAATTCGATAAAAAGGTTTCTGAGGATATAATACTTTTTCAGCGACTAATGTTGATTTAATTCGTTATACATACCTATAACTAGCAAATATGAATTGCTATTCACAATACGAAATATTTATACGTAGCAATAGTTGCTTTACTGTCTACCGCAGGTAAACACTTCGATCAAACTGCCTGATTTCTAGGTAATTTGGTAGTTTTGGAACAACCAACTCATGGGATTCATCATTTCAGTCATAGGACGCCCACTGCTGGACATGCCTCCTCAACAGACTTCCACTTTGGCCGGATGGTCGACCTGCAGCCACCGAGTCCTCGCAACTCTAACCAGGTCGTCTGACCACCTTGCGTCGCACTCCCACGCTCCCACGCTGCGTTTTCCAGTACGTGGTCTCCACTCGAGTACCTTCTTGCCATCATCTCATGGGATTAGGTTACTATTAATTCACCTGGCGCTCTAACGAACTAGCAACTATTGGAATAAAAGCCAGGTTTGAGATGATGTTGAATTCTGATTATAAATGGGTCAATCACTTTTTTTATGTTGTTATTCTGTCACATCACCCAGGGGACAATAGTGTGATAGTTTGCTAGGGGAAAGTGTCCTACATTGTCTACTATCATGATTAGTGGATGACCCACCTTGGAAGGGCCCCGTAACTGTCAAAAAATTCAAAGTTTTGTCAATTTTAATGCCATTAAACTGTGAATTTAAGGGTGACCCAGGAGAACGTAACCATGGCAACGAGTGACATAAAAAAAGTGATTGACCCAAATACAATAGCTGTGATTCTAAGCGTTTACAAATACAACTCAAGCTACTTTAGCGAATTTCTGAAATCGCAACTGCGGATGACATACTAAACTAACTTTACCGAACGAGCGCTGTCGCTAATAGCTAAGTTCGTACGTCGTCCGTGTATGTACTGCGGGAAATACGGATAAAATAAATAGTAGTTAAACTTGCAAGTGTGCTTAGTGATATAATTCTTGCTCGTTAGTTTATTTCATCTCGAGAGGGAACTTTAATATTAGTGCGCCAGCGCCACATTCGAGTTTCGGACAGAATGAACAAAAAAAAAAACCCGAGTTCAACAGATTTCTTCAAGACTATACAGTGTGTGTCTATGATACTGGCTTTTATCGAAACCGAGGCATGCGATGCAGATTCATAGCCACACTGTGAATATTATTCGATTTAAAATGCTAGGTAATTTTAAAAGTAATTAACTTTCTTAGAAAAGTTGATTGAGAAGCAATGTACTTCAAAATGAATCGTTAATTTGCACTTGACAATGACAGATCGCAGCAACTCACAACGTTTGACAACTAAGCAGTACACGCGTTACATTGATCGTTCGGAGGAAATAAAATTAAATGAACGGTCAATTTAATTATTTGCAAATGTTAATACCTGAAAACGATTGCTAGTAATGCGTATTTTTACCCATTTTCGTAAAAGCCCGGGTCATATATATCATCACACACCAACTTACCAACATCCAACTTATCAACGGGACCATCTTTTGAAGTCGGTTAAAAAATTAATTATCGAAATTGGTTGGCGTGATATCCGTCCATTTGTCGTGCACATGCATAATGCAAACTTATGACTTAAATGCATTTCTAGTGGATGCCATGGTTAGAACTACCCACCCCAAATTAAAGTGCGACCAATAGGTCAGCATCAGTTTTCAAATAAAAAAAGAATCAACATAATCGCTTCCAGTCGGAAGTTCTGGTAGGTAACAAATATAAAAAAAACATAGAGATGAATTGAAAACCTACTCCTTTTTTTTGAAGTCAGAAAATAAAGGAAAATTCAACGGCGTTCCAACAATCCTGTGATACCTCGGTTCGGTTAGCTAGTATCGGTTTTCTATTAAAGCTGGAAATTCGTATGTATACTCGTATACCCTAGACCAGTTTAGTAAGGTATTTTATGAACATCATAAAAATATAGACTATAAAATCCGATAATTTTAACTCGTACCGAATTTACTCGATGTGAACAAAAGTTTCAAGACACTGGTCCATACACGTGATGGACAGACGACTAATGAAGATCGCCGGGAGACGCTGGATGCAGGTCGCTTCCAACCGGTATATGTGGAGGTCCAAAGGGGAGGCTCATATTCAGCAGTGGACGTCTTATGGCTGAAATGATTATGATGATAACTGGTCCACAGGGCAATCCAAGGCGATGGCCGCCGTCGGTAACCTTTTGACAGTAATAGACGGTCTTATACGTCTACGGAAAGTTGTGCCAGCCAGACGCTATTCGCGAAAATGTAGTATGAATTTACGCGGAACTGCTTGAAAGTTCAACTTCGTTTGATTAGGTGCGATCGCATGGCGGCAGCGATAGGTACATACATGATTTTTCTTCAAAAGCTTGTTTTCCGAAGGGTTAATAGATAAATTATATTTTTCTTAACTAGTCCGCAAAATAGGAACTTTGCGCACGTTTCGCGCGAGGTAATTTCTCATTTTGACGCACTTGTTATGAAAAAAATCGTCCCTTACACGTGCAAAAACTTTTTTTTAACTCGAGTGATTGTCGATCTCATTTCACTCGGGCTCCAACTTTCACCCTCGCCGAAAAAAATTTTTTGCACTTGCATCGAAATGTAAGTACTATTGTACGGTTCGTATCGTATTATTGAAGAGTCGATACGTTATGGTACGAGCATATAACAAAAACAAAACGTATAGTCTGGAAGATATTTATTTAGTATAACGACCATAAAGGTACAAGCCAATTCCGTATTTATTTTATTTATTATATATTTATTTGCTAAGATTATCTATTTATTTATGTGCATTTACGTACGTCCAGCATGTGGACTGCAATGGTCTGATGACGTATGATTTGCTAAGATGCTCACAAATTATCCCAAAGTCTATTATGTTAATAACGATGTTGCACATCACCGTGGTCAGGACTAAGTAAAACGATTATAATATCAAATAGCTACCCTCTATCTAACCCTCCGTTTACAACAGCCTTTTTGCATTTCGCAACGTCATCAGATTTAATTGACGCAAACGTCGTTTGAGCAAAACTATGAATATATCATAGCCGAGGGTCGAGAGGCGGGCCACGTTTTTGCGAACTCGTGCTCTCGAGTTTATAGACGTCTTGTTTCGAGTTGGAGTTCTATTTCTCGGAAGTTTGTTACTAAAGAGCTTTCTTCGACTTGTAGTATAGCTCCTTCCTCTCTAATTGATAACATGCGCGTCGCCAACACCTCTTTCAAGTATATATCACCTTGTTGATCGCTGCCTCTCACTACCGTCCTCCAAATGACGGTGCAACGAACATTCCACGATCATGGGATGCGACCCGGCCATAGCTGCAGTAGCGGAAACGCGGGAGCAGCTACGCATACTCCAGGAGGAGTATCGTTTAGTATTAAAAAGTTGATCGTTATAAGGACAACAGAATTCGGTATACTCTTGGCTTGACTCGGTCGTTTTATGTCAAGTTCTTAAATTCGTCCCTTTCTGCTTTCGTCACCCGTTCTAGATTTTCCATTTTCGTGTGAAGCCTATTTCATATTTGGTAAACTTTTTGCTTTTGCCATTTTATTATTTTGGCTAATTCGTTATTCGTCACCATCTTCTTTGAGTATACCCAGAATTCGTGCCCTAAGGGGCATACCACGCACTGCTGAAGTGTTGCCTCTCTCACGCACTTGTAAATTCAATCGTAAGTGTGACTGCAACACATCGATCGTGGTTCACGCTTGGCCTCCTGCTCTCTGACAATCTTACTTATCGGCTGTAATACGTCACTGTGATTAGGGTCTAAGTGCGATTCGGCTGTGGTTATGTGTAAGGCGCATGTGCTTCCCTAGTCGGGATTTGCTTTAGATGACGGTTCAAATGACGGTTCGGCTATGGACACAAGAGAATTACGGGGCGGCAAGCGTTTTACTATCTGTTCATTGCGAAGTCAAGACGCGCAACGCGCAGTGGTTAGTTGTCACACGCAATGATTACAAAATTAAAAAAAAAACCGACTTCAACCGATTTCTCCCAGATCCATTTATCGGGCCCAGAGTTGGTGTCAACGGGACTATCTCGGTTTGTTTTCAAGTCGGTTAAAATTTCTTATTGAAATCGGTTGGCATGATATTGAGTTATTCGTCCATTTGTCATGCACATGCTTAATGCAAATTTAAGACATGTTTTTCTCATGGATGCTATTGTCAGAAATGGACCAAATTAAAATAGGACCAATCGACAATCAGCTTTTAAAGAAAAAAACTTTTCAAAATCGGTTCTCCCACTCGAAAGTTCTGAGGTAACAAACATAAAAAAACGTGCAGTCGAATTGAAAACCTCCTCCTTTTTATGAAATCGGTTGAAAAAACGCTTGCCGCACCGAAATTCGCGCGTGTCCGTGGTCAAGCCGGAACAGTTGACCACTTTTTCGATGTAAGTAGTTTGTGAACATATCCTGAGTCCTGA